>CAJHUC010000674.1:0-135734 GCA_905146915.1 Ostreobium quekettii | reverse complement strand
GAGCAGGATGTTCTTCGTGTTCTTGGCCCGCACGCTGCCCACCTCCAGCAAAGCGAACCCACACTGCGCCACAGGCGGAGCCATGTCAGCCCCTTGCCCATCACGGACCCCGCGGGCCCGCCCTCCGGTACGGGCGGGCGCCCCCACCTGCATGAAGAACACCAGGTAGGCCGCCAGCAGCAGCCACATGATGTCCAGGTCGGTGGCCAGCTGTCCCCTCCTGGGCTCGATCCTAATCTCCATGTCCATCGCCCCCTCGTCCTGCAGCGGGCCCCTCCCCAGCCCGAATCCGACCGCGCCGCTCGCCATCTTTCGCAGCAGCCGCACGGCCGCCCGGATTTCCAGTCCCCGTGCGGGGGACCGATCGACAAATCAATCCAAGGGGGGGTGGGCTGGACGGATGCCGGCCGATCAGGGGAGTCCAATATTGTTCTGCTCGCAGCGCAGGCGCCTGTTCAGACCGCGAGGCGGCAGCAGCTTCCCGGCGGTGCGTCGCTGCGTGTGGTGCTCGGCACCGGGGGAAGGGGGGAGGGGGTGAGGGGGGGACGCCGCTCTGATGAGCACCCGTGGGCCGGCAGCAAAGCGCCCAAGGTCAGTGAAAGGTTCCCCATCACGCGCAAGGAAGGAGGGCGTAACGTGAACAGCCAGGGCGGTGTGTCGGACTGGGAGGGTGGCCCAGGAGTGATGGAAGGGGGGCCCGTTGGCCCGGGGGCCGGTTTGATCTGCGCGGACGCGGATCAGGCCGGGCGAGGGGCGTTGTTAAACCGGCTGAGAGTGGGTCGACAGTTGGGTGAGGAGCGCCCGATGGGGCGTGCGGGCCTCGGGAACCGTATGTCGCCTCGAGTCCGTGAGGCGCCCCCAAGGCCGCACCGTTGCTTTCCAAATCAGGCGCGCTGTGTGGCACGTGTATTGGACGGTACGCTTTCCGGTACGTCGTGACCGAAAGGTACGGGAGCTGTTGGCATCAACTCTCGGTGCCACCGTGGCGCCTGTACCGCTCGAGCCCCCTTTCAGTCTGCCGTGTTGCCATCGAGCGATTAGTAAGTGCGTGAACAGCGCTGTCGGTTGTGACTGAATTGTGTCACCGGATGTCAACGGCGCCTTCAGATTCGTGCGCTCGTCCAGCCTGTGGAATGCTACTGGCGGAGTTGCCACCGCAACGGTGTTGCTCACGGGCATGGGGATTTCAGAAAACGCTGCGGGCTCCATGCCATGGCACCCTTAACGCATTGCCAAGGAACCACACACACCGTCGGGGTGTGGAGAGCCAGCAAACCGCGAAACACAGCAGACAGACCCTCGGAATAATCGTCAAGCGGACCCTTGAAAACTTCGCACAGGAGGTGAAAATTTCCGGACGAGTCGGACAACTCAGCAGAGCAGTCTCGTGGAAACGCGTTGCACTTCGCATGGCAGGTACACAGCGTTACACAACGTGGCATTTCGGTGCGACCTCCGCACCGCCGAGCGACCCTACGACCTGTGCACCCCACACACTCCGACAGAAAAGTGTCAAAACATCCACCCAAAAACCACCGACCGGCCATTCCTGCTTGTGCTTCGGCCGCCTTCCGTCCTCCAGGCAGGATCATACTTTCCACATCACACTTTCGGCATGCGAGCAGACACGCCAGGCGGAAAATGCTCGTGCTTTTGTTCGTGAACGAGGGGGCGCCCCACTGGCACCCCAAGGGCGCGCAGCCACCCATGAATATGAAAGATTCCCATACCACACCCACTGACCTCCCAGACCGCCACGTGCTCTCAAGGCAACAGGGCCTGGTCGCAGGCGCGGGATCGTGTCATATTCCCCATCGTTCAGTTCCCCTCGAAATCAAATGCGTCAATACAACAAATCCCTCGAATCAATATCTTCTCGAGACCCCCATTCCCCAACTTGAACCAAATTGTATTGCCATGTGGTGTGCGCAGAGGTGACGAGTCACCTTCTCTGCGGCATCCACGACGGCACAATGTCAAACCTCGGGATCGAGTAAAAACTGGAAAAAAAAAACGAGTGTCGAAATACATCCATCCACAAAAAGAAACTCGCCCCAGCATGTGGCGGCCTTTTTGTGGGCCGGCCAATCTCCTCCCCGTACATTGTTCATCATCATACAGAACAGTCTCTCAGGTCCCTACAACCGGCCAGTGCAAGCACCTTTTGGCTTACACAGCGCACCAGCCCTCCAGGTCCCCAGGAGACCTCACCAACAGGCCCATGCACCATCAACACAGCCACCAAGGAGCCTCAGATCATTTCAGGCACCATGCTCGCAGGCCTAAAGAAGCCACACCAAATGCTCAGGCAGCCTTGAGCTTGAGCTTTGCATCTTCCCTCTGCACATGGCTCTTCAGGTTCATCATTGGTGCCAACAGCAGCAGGGCGCAGCCACAGGCAGTGATCAGCGCCGCAAAGTAGTAGCTCCAGCCAAAGCTCTTGACGATAATGGACAGGGGAATGCCAGCATTGGCTGCACCAAGGTAGGCGACCCAGCCCAGGAAGCCCTCTGAGGCGCCCACCGACTCGGGCCCCACCAGCTCTGCCCCGCAGAGGCCGATCAGCATCTGGGGGCCGTACAGGAAGAAGCCCACCATGAAGACGTTAACCCACTGCAGCCAGGCCAGGTGGCCGGGAAGGCTCCAGAATGCAAAGAGTGCGATCGCCACGCCCACGGTGTACATCATCACAACCTGCAGGACAGCAGCAAAACCCCCTGGTTACATTTTTCAATACACTTCTCATTGCTGGGGAATATGTGGATCTTTCTGTTTATATATTTATCTTTCTGTTTATCTGTTTAATTGTGTGGAATTGTGCACCGAAACACGCAGATCATCGTATGCTCTCAAACAGCAGGATGTTCAGCTTTTGCACCGAGTTTCTGGCTCATATAGCCTTTATCCCCAAGTGCCCATGTGTGGACACGAACAACTGAAGGATCGTGATAATTCTCCAAACGGATGAACGAGTACGGATAACTTCAGGGCCCTCAACAGCACAGAGAACAGGACAATGCAAGGACAATTTGAAATGACACGACACACCGACTGTGTCAACACAGTCGACTTCAGTAAGGCACGAAAGAGCACAGAAGGATTGAAAATGTGTCAACTTGCAATAAAATGACCAATGTTTGTTCCCACCAAACATGGGCTTTTGCTGTATTGCCTGAGTATGGACATGATCCACACAAACAGCAAAGTTTCCAATGATCTGTCCATTCCTAAGCTGGCAATCAAACAGTTGTTAACATACTTGCACCTGCAATGACCCAGGTCATGCTTTCGTAAAGGTCACAGAAGCTCTCAAGCAAATGTGTCCACAAAGATTTTCTGGCAGAATGCTGTGCTCGTTTTCCAATTTCAGATGGACAAACATTGGACCCATCCAGACAATGGCTTCCGAGGCTGTGGATATATCAGGAGAACTGCCAGCAAGGGATAAAATTCTTTCTCTGTCTGCATCGACATTCCATCAGCGCCGATCAATTACAAGACTCCTTTAGGGACGAACAGCTGTTTGAACCCTACACAGCCTTCCAGTTGCTTCACAGGTGGCACACACCTGTGGCTCTTCTGCCAGGATGGGGTTGTCACCTGGACTCATGAACGTAATGTGGTGTCTCAGAATCAAAAAGAACAACAACTACAACAACATGCATTCATGGAGTATCCTTAACATGACAATGACCACACAGCATGTCTTTTACCCAGCCTCCTCAATTTGCCAAGACTGGGAACATTTCCCTCACCTGCACTCGTTTCCCAACAGCCCCCTGCCCAGGCTTTGCATGCAGGATCATCCAGTCACTGAATCGGCCTGCTATCAGACTCCCCACAAGGCCGCCAAGCTCCATCCCTGACACACGCACTGCAGCAGAGCCAGCATCGCCAACGCCCTTGGCCTGTTGGAACAGCCACAATCTCAACAGCAGAAAATGATGAACTAGGGTGCCAAAAACAAAGTTAGCAACGTTGGATGCCAATCTACCCATCGCAGAGTGGAAGGTGAATGAACTTCACTCTGTATGTGCTGTTTTCTGATGCCCTTTTCAAATTGTGCAGCTAGCAGTGTGGTGACTTATGATCGCTGAACTTGAAGCAATGCTTGTTCACTATCCGCATCTGTCATAGACTACTAACTGCAGGGACTCTGTCACGGCTTCCTTCCAGCTGAAATGTTTTCAGTTTCAGTCATGCTTCACCAGCATGCAATCCAAGAGTTGCGTAACACAATGCCCCAAAGAAACACCAGGTCCCTGAAGCTCACCGTGATGAGGTAGAACACAAACCATGAGGTCACGCCCTGCCTGATGACGTATATGAAAAAGTATGTGAGTGCCATTCCCCAGATGTAGGGATTCTTCAGCACATTCTGGACGAGCAGATCCAGAAGACTGGGCTTGTTGCTGGGCTTGCCATTCTCCTCAGCCTTTGGCTGGCAAAACAGTGGCATCCATCAGTGCTGCAGTCCATCCAGCAACAAAGCAACCTGTTCAGTTGTTTGCGTGCCCCAAACCCCCAACTAAACTACCCCCAAAAGCACAGCTTCAGCTAACAGACAACACCATGGCCTTATTGTCCCCCAATCAGGCAAGTGCTGTTCTGTCCCCTTCCAAACACAGCATAGACACACAGGAAAAAATGTTTCACCAAAATGCAATTTGGCAAGTCCACCATGCACTACCCCTCACCTCCTGCACTGTCTCCTCAACAGCAGGGTACCCCACGGCTGTGGGGTTGTCCTGGACAGCGAACAGCACAGCGCAGCCAACGATCACGCCTATGATGCCAGGGGTCCACAAGCCCCACCTCCAGCCAAATTTTGTAGCCACAGTGCCAACGATGATGGGCGCCAGGAAGCCGCCCACATTGTGTGCTATGTTCCACATGCCCCAGTAGGTGCCGCGCTCACCCGAGGCCCACCAGTTTGTCAACACTCGTGCACAGCACGGACCACCCAGGCCCTGCAGTCGCAGCACAGCCAATTGCGATGAAGTCAGCATGGCAGCATTCAAAGCATCACCTGTGCGATGGGCCAATGTTTTAACTCCGGAAAATCATATTCAAAGATCCAGGTGGCAACCCATCCCCAGAAGGGATGTCTGAGATGCATTGGGAGGGCAACTTCCATTTGAATTTCTTGAATGAATTGCCATTGCAGGATGACAATGCCTTTTGAGCCTTGAAGCCTTGACCGCCATTTCTTTATCCAAATTAAGGCATACAAAAGCACACAGCTGTGATCGGGATGAGTGGAGCAGATGGGCCATTCCAGCCAGGGATCCAGTGGCAGAAAGTACACTACACTTCGGTGCAGATGCATCCAGCAAAACATCGTTTGGCTTCTGCGCAACAGTGTGGCAGCAGCAGTAGTTGAGCAACATGGGATGCCAAAAAGCAATCACAGATGCCTGCCACTTTCTTGTCATGTGGCATGACATGTTCCTTCTCTGATAAGTCACTGCATCAAGTTCAGAACACGAGGTAGCCTTTGGATTCCTTCATAGCCTTTGAATTCGTATGTTCAGGTTGACAAAGTGGGGCTAACTCACCTGCAGCAGTCCATTCATGGCCCAGAACACACTGAACCAAGCCAGGGAAGTGCCAAAGCCAAAGCAGATGTTCACAGCAGCTGTGGCAATCAGGCCCGAGCCCAGCAGTATGTGGGCAGGCGTACGCGCTCCTAGTACACCACTTGCGAATTTGCTGAAGCCATAGAAGATGGGGAAGATGGACGTCAGGGCGCCGATCTTGGTGATGTCCATGTTGAGGGACTTGTCTGCCACCATCACAGGTGCAGCGAAGCCCAGGCTGTTCCGGGTGAGGTAGTAGCACGAGTACCTGCCACATTGATGGTGAATGAAGTGCTGTACAAGGTCAAGTGCATTTTATATATGGCAATAATCATAACTGTGGATACATAAGCAACCATATGTGAATTCAAGCGGACTTTACCATTCTAAGGGGGTTCTTGCCATGAACTGCCAAAGATTCAGTGAGCGTGGACAGCACGAGCAACTTGCATTTTCAGCTATTTGTCACATTTCATCGCTACAGATGCAACCTTCAGCAGTGGTGCCATTGCTTAGCCAGACAGTGCAACAACATTTGCCCTTGGTGCCAATTCTGAACACTACAGTGAGAATTTGCACAGCTGGTCACAGTGGGAAACACTGGCTGCAGCCAAATATACAGTTTGAGGCTGTCAGCATACATGGAGAACTGCTAGAATGGGACAGATAAACAGCAGGATCTCATGCTGATGATCCATGCAATCTGAACGACAACAGCAGCACTCTTGCAAGGGCACCCTGATTTGCATAACACATTTTCCTTGAGGTTCTGCATGCAGCATCTTGTGTTCAATCTCTTGGACTTTGCACTGCCAAGCACTTGTGGGGTGGCTCATTTGTGTTGGAATGGTCCAGCACCTAAACACCTAAACTCGAAACAACACACCACTCATCCAAGCTGATTGTCAAGACTAAACAACATTCACACAACACAGCAAACAAGAAAAGAAACAAAGTATTTACCCGATGATGATGCCAGCAAAGACGATAATGCGCCTCCTCAGAAACTCAGGGCTGTAGTTTTTCACTTCTGGGGTGTATGTGCTGGACACCTGCCGACAAAGAGGTAAGCATTCATCAGGAGCCATTTCCAGCAGCAAACTGCATGCCAGCTGACTGCGACAGAGGTTTTCTAGAACCTACCTCCGCACCATTGCCCTCAGGACCAGCACCATTACCCTGCTGAGTTTCTGCCACATAGTCTGGCGCCTCAGCACCACTCTTGCTCTGTGGGGGTGGTGGCCTCCTCAGCAACGATGGTTTGACTGTTGCTGAGCGTGCTGGCAGTGTGGGGGGCCGCCTGGATAGAACAGCAGGCGCCCTTCAGCATCTGGCAATAGTGGGTGTCACTCTTCTCCCATTCTGTTCCAAATATCATATGTCACTCTTTTCTTATACCAATCCTGTCAAGTTCTTTCCTACCATCATTTCTACTGCATGTCGCGGCAAACCAGTCCCCAGACATGTACAAAGCGATGCTTGGAAAATACGTGTGTGCTTGTGTGTGTGTCACCATTGTGTGCTATCCCAACTCTTCGCGTACAGCTCAACCTTCAAAAGAACACAAATAAAGAGTTTTCTGTGGGAGAAGGCTTGCCAACATTGGCTATGACTGCACGGCTTGGCCCATGTTTCGGACAGCTTCAAAACATGCTAGTGCACACAGTGGCCTTCACAATAGTCCATATACATCAAACGCTCACATCTGGTGAACTGAAGTTTAAACATTCCTGCAATGCAAACACATAGTCCCATTTCATGTGCACATGCCACAGTTGGCCAACAAATGTTCTGCCAGTCCAGAGCCTTGCATCGTGGGGGAGAGGGCACAAGCTCCACATTCTGCTTCATGGGACCTCAGTGGTGTTTGAACACTTGACCACCATACAACACTTGCGTTCAGACTCGGACATTGGCACAAGTTTAGGGACTGGTTTTGCCTGCATATCATGATCTTCTGCTGGACGCGCCAGCTGCAATGCTAGTTGGGGGTTCTTATTCAGGTTGCTCCTCACGGGCAGTAAGTACAGAATATCCGTTGAGGGATTGGGAGAGCAATTGGAACGTGAGGGCTGCTTGTTGGGACAATTGGTGACGTTCACTACGAGAAGTTCAGTCGCAATTGGCCTGGAGCACAGCAACGCATGGCAGACGACTGATCAATCAATCTTTCTCTGTCTGCCCGAGCCGTCAGCCCCAAGCAGCACACAGCAGGGCTTCCGCACCCCACCGCACGCACGCCTCCCTATCTCCCAAAGGCTTCGGCGCTCTCGCACAAGTAACATGAACCCGTGCGTAGCGCCAAGGAGTACGCATAGTTCCAGAGACCGACTCAGGATCGGCCATTTCACCCCGCGGTCCAGCGGCGCCATCCATGCGGCATCCATTCCCCATCGCGGGAGGCGGTGCAACCGACTCTCTTGCCGAAGCCACAGCGCCACCAGCGCTTTGCCGGACAGGCCCAGCGAAGCCAGCGGCGATCGGATGCTTGCAGCAAATCCCCGAAGGCGGTTTCAGCCAGGGCCTCTCGCGCTTTCCGTCGCCCAAGCGTCCCTTGACCGGCTGCCTTCAAGGAAGAGACGTCCCAGGCGTCGAACGGCGCCAAAACCGCCGTCGTCAAACCGGCGCCCGTCGGCGACGCTCTGAGGCCGAGGATCAGGCCCCAAACGACAGAGCCCGCGACGCGCAATCCAGACCAGCCACAGAGTCCGCCTAGCGCCGCACGCAGCGATTGAGCAGGCCCGCATAAGTCATCGGCAGGGCGTATGACTGCACCTCATGGCGACACCTTCGCCGATCCGCGGCGAAATCTCACCTGAGGCCTAGAGGCCGCCCCCTCTCGTGGATCCCTTCCCACCCCACTCTGGACCCCGCCAATCCTCGACCCGCCCTCGCGGGCGCCGCCCCTCGCATCCCCACGCTCGCCATCCTCGCCTCTCCCCTGCACCACGCCACAAGCAGCAAAGTTGCGATCAAGCCGATCGCTCCGGAGCCACCCCGGCGACGAACAATGAACAGGAACCCCAAAAAACGACAAAAGCCACTGCCCCCCTTCCGCGCCCCGATCAATCACCTCCGCCGATCGAGCCGTTCGCCAATGGCCGGCGCCGAATCGCCGTCCGCCGATCGGCGCCTCGCTGCCCGGGATGCTTTCCGTCACCCCGGCGCCTCGCGACGAATGGGCTGCCGCTTTGAGCGACGAAGGAGTTGCGCGCGTGTGCCAAGGATCGGCCTGAGATTGGCAGCCCGCGGCGCCGGCTGTCTGAGCCACAGGGCGAAGGCTGGCAAGGAATCGGCGGCCAGGGGGCTTGTGTGCCTGGATCGCGAGGCGGGCGCCGGGTCCCGATCCCGGTGCCCGTCCCGGGATTCGGCCGCCGGTCATGACTCACTGGAAGGCACTGCTGTGTCCTTGTCATCAGGAGATCTCAGGAATGATGGGCACTTGCACATCATTCTTGAGAGTTCAAGGCGAGGAGGTTGTGATGAGCTCCTCATTCGACCGAGCCAAGCAGCGTCCGTGATTTGTCCCACGAGGAATGCTTGGCGCGAGAGGGAAGGCATTGCTTCAACGCAGCCGCCAAGTGTGTTATGCTGGGCTGGTGTCGTGAACGCCACCGCTTCTGCGCCATGTGTGCAAATTGGCGGTGTTCATGAAACCAGTCCCAAGGTCATAAGGATGGACTCCGTGCCATAGCGCTTCCACTCAAGCGGATGTCACGATGCCAACGAGCTAAGTGCCCCAATATTTGGTCCTTCACTCGTCAGTTCAAGCAGTTGGACTGGTTCCGCAGGGCCAGAGAATGGTTTTTGCGCACAACCAGCTCGATTCACCATATAGCCCGCGCTCGTGCCTCCCAGAATATCGTATTATCTGATCAGCCTGGGGAACAGGTCACTTGCTTGAAATTTGCGAGTGCACAAGGGCAGTACTATCGACCAACGCTTGCCTCTCGGAATTTTCACCGCCCTGTTTAAACAGGGACAAATTTGTCTTTCCTACGATTCATAGGCCGCTTGAAGCTGTGGCTCGCAACTCACTGTCGGAGTGGCACAATAGACTTGTCAAAAATCTCTTTCCATTCTTTGCTTTCACTGCAATCGTGGCTTGTTCGGGCCATCCCATGCAGTTTGTACTACGTACAAAAGATGCACGTCGTCAGCCGACTGGACAAGTGATCCATCCAGTAGATCTGTGGCCATTATGTGGTGTCACGAAGAGTGGTTAGTACTAGTACTAATACGAGTTGTATTCAGTACTGAATACACCCGATGCTCGCGATTCGAAATCATCTTGTTAACAACGTCGACTGTCGTTAGCAGTCCAAATCATCTTGTTAACGGACTGGCAACGCTACCAGTGGCCGTGGCAGTTGAAATGTGTAGGGAGCACATGCGCTCCATGGCGGGAATACATGTGCCCTATGGATACTTTACACACAAGAGCCGGCTACAGCAAGTAACTACCGGCTGCCAAGGAATCCACAATGTACAACACCACTTGCGCTGCTGTGCATTCGAAGAATGGAGGATGCGTGGAATCCGAGAAGGACACGCGGATGTGGGAAAGTTTTCACTGCAATGGAGCAGTAGGGAATAGGAAGATCTCAGGCAAACAGTACCCTGCAGAACACACTCCATATGATAGATGTCGAGTTGGACAACTGATTGTCCGATTAAGATTACATTCCAACGAAACACAAGCATCACCGGCGGTGATTAACCGCAACAACGCCTCATTCTCCACATTTTCCATTGCCCTAGAGCACTGAGTAATAAAGCATGAGATACGGCCATTTCGCCCATGAAATAAAACGAAATCGCATCGCAACAGCCCAAAACGTCCAACGCCCTTCAAATGGACCTATTGAAATTGAATGTAATCGTTGTTCGACGGAGTCCGAAACACCCTATATCTAAACCTGGCGCATTGCACGACGGCAAGCTAAACGACTTGCGAGCGACGCAATCCATTTCCGTAAGTTTCCTGGCTTCATGTTTTTGATGGCCGCATCCCTCGTGCATAGTGGGTTCAGGTGCACCACGGGTACTTGTCCAGCCTGAGCAACACAAAATGTAATTCAATTTTTGGCTTCACACACACAACAGTTTTGGTGAGCCAAATCGCAGCAACACGTTCAAGGTGGTCTCGAGGCTGTTAAAACGTCTCCAGCAAGTAATCATATGCCTGGGGGAGTCTCAAATGAGGACGACGTTTCTGCTGCAGCGTCACATTAGATGTGGCACTTCTGCAGATATGGAACGAAATGTATCGCTCGTACAATGTGGAGGGTACTAAATGCATTGCATGTGTGTGCGCAGCATGTGCTCGGTACTTTAGAAAAATCTTGATGTCCATTTCAAGGGCCTACGCCACATTACCGTGTGCAATTGTTCAATCTGTAATGGTAAGGGTCGCTCACGGATATACATGTTCCAAAAAATGGCTGGCTTGATCTCCGAACGCGCCCATTTGTCTCTCGAAGGAAATGCGTGCTGCCGATGGCAAGTTAATTTAGTCATGCCCGAATTGGTTGTTGGAAATCACTAGTGAAAAACAGGCCAGATGACACAGTCCTGACACGGTCTGCTCAAAATCCAACCGTGTAGTTTCGGCAAATATGGTCCCAAAAGTACACAGTTAGTACACATATTGACACAGTTTCAACCGTGTACCCTCACACAGCTGTGTATACTACACGGTTTCCTAGGGTGCACGGTTAAAACTGTGTCAATGTGTGTACTAAATGTGTACTTTTGGGACCACATTTGCTGAAAGTACACGGTTGGATTTTGGTCAAAACGTGTCAGGACTGTGTCATTTGGCCAGTTTTTTACTAGTGAATTTCTTTCCTTTTGAATGCTGCCTCGCTTTACAATGCTTTCAAAACCTAACGGAAAATGGATTTTCACGCATGGCAAATTGCTGAATCCAGAGGCCGGCCTGTGTATATGCTGCATGCGCAGGCTCTAAATACAGCCACACACGCGTTGCAGTTGATTAAATGCGTAGAAATCCTGCCAGGTGGCAAGCCTGCAGGAGGTTGCACCTTCATTTGGCTCGTGGATGCCCTCAATCTCGCATTCGTCTATTCCGTTTGCACAGCATGCTAGCAAGCGTAGGCAACCTGCCTACTGAATGCGCTCTACATATCTATCCACTTATTTCTCCGGTGCTGAGTCCAAAATGCGACACGTGGGATGAATTTCCAGACAAAACAAACCTACGCGGCGAACTGCGTTACAATAATGTTACATTGAAAGTTAAGGATGTGGCTAGCGGCTCCCTGTTATTTGACTATGAAGTTGCCCGCAGGCATTCCAACTCAATACATGTTAATTCACATGCCACGACGATATGAACAAATGCAGACGGTCCACCAAGACACGCTGTTCCCAATCCAGACCAGGCCCACGGAGGCGGTGACGGAGGCGGTGACGGAGGCGGTGACGGAGGCGGTGACGGAGGCGGTGACGGAGGCGGTGACGGAGGCGGTGACGGAGGCGGTGACGGAGGCGGTGACGGAGGCGGTGACGGGTTAGGATTGGGCGGTTGGGCCTTAGGGTAGGGTGGGGTTGGACAGTTAAGGGTAGGAGACACCTCCGTGCGAGCACGCGAGCATCGGGAAAACCCACCGGGATGCTGCCAACACACTACGTAAATCCACTCCAACGGGCGGCACCGCAATGACCCAAAACTCTGTTGCGAGCCCTCCGCGCGGACTCACTCGCTGTCCCGCCAGGCGTAGTCCCCGCGGCACTCCTTCACGGGCCTGCAGTCCCCGCCGGACATGCTGCAGGGGATGCCCTCCCCCCGGCCCCCTGAGTGGCACCAGCCGCAACCATCAATGCCCCTCTGGGCGCGGCACGAGCGAATGTTCCAGCACTTATGGCTGCACTTGTCTCCGTACATGCCCAAACTGCGCAAACAGCCAAACGGGACGCCGTCAGTGAGCGACAATCAAACTTTCACAGCGCCAGCCTTGGGGAGGCGACGGCAAGATGGAGGACAGCGTTCGGGGATCGCGAACGCGTTGTCAATCGAGGAGTCTGGTTCCACCCTAGACCAGACTTTTCCAGATGAGATCTCGTCTGCGCAGCCATGACGCGCAACGGCGAAGAGTATACCTACAAGAGATACCAAGGCTAAAGCACGCCCGACAAACGTATTTGGCTCCGTGTGTTTCCACGCTTGTCGGACTTGAAGATGGAAACAGAAATCCAGTATGCTGGGATGAAAAGTCCCTGGCACCCACAGTGGGCCAGCCAACTCAGCCTCCATCCCAAGTACCAAGTAAGTGGGTTCGACGAAGTTGTGACGCCACATTCGCACACGCTGGACGCACAGAGGCAGCAAGAGCATTCCACCAACTCGGTGGTGTTCAGAACTCACTCTGAGTCCCTCCAGAGGTACTCCCCGGGGAAGTGGGCCACCGGCTCACATCTCCCTGTAAAACCCCTCCTTTCGCACGGGATGCCCCAGCCGCCGTCGGGGTGGTCCCTCACGTGGCACCAGCCGCACTCGTCGATGCCCACTTGGTCCCAGCAGTACCTAAGGTTCCTGCATCTGTCGTTGTTGATCACCGCCCGCCTGTTGCACTTGTCGCCGTAGGTGTCCATCCTGCGGCGGGCCACGCCAAACGTCAGGGACGTTGTTTTCGTGAAACTTAGCCAAGTTCCAAGAAATCAGTGGATGCATGGATTGCAGAGGACTGTGAAGGAGTGCAAATTTGCATGCACGTGGGGTACTCACTTGCTGTCCTGCCAGAGGTACTCGCCGTCGCAGCTCATCACGGGCCGGCACTCCCCGTCGGAAACTCTCTCGCAGGGGATGCCGTAGCCCTTGTTGGGGTGGTTGTGGTTGTAGCACCAGCCGCAATCTTTCAGGCCGTTCTGCGCGTGGCAGTGCGGCAGCTGGTAGCACTTGAAGTAATCCGGCCCGGCGCTGGCCTGCGCGGAACGGCGCACCCCCATGGTGACAATCAGGTGCCGATTGTGATTCGCTCATCAGCGGCCGCTTTCAGTGCCAGCCTTGTGAGAGTTCGCGCGAGAGATTGCGGACAATTGGTCAGGGACACGACACCACGAATAACACGCGCTTGCAATAGCACACCAATGGCAGACAGCCTTGCAATCGCCGCACGGAGCATTGCAGTGACTCAGAGCGCAGGTAGCATTGCAGGCACTGAACAGAACACAGCGCTTGCGACGGCACAGGCCGCAGGTGGCGTTGAGATCACCGCGTGGCGATCGGGGAAACCTACCTCGGCCATGGACGCCAGTGCCACGGCGCAGGTGGCCAGCAGCAAGCCTGCGAGAAGCTTCATCTCGGTGGCGAGGGGCACGGCGGTAAGGCGGCGGGTCGGCACGAGCTCACTGGGGTCGCCGGGATTAGTCGTCGGGCGCAAAACGACGGCCTGTCTGAATGGTACGGGAAGGCCGCGAATATATGGGGCCCGGGGGTGTGAGGGGAGCTGCGGGGCAGGTGGTCGACTGGTGATGTAAAGGGGGGCAGCACGAGGGCGCTTAAGGACTCGGAAACAGTGTGGCGATGATTACGGCAGTTTTGTGCCCGCGGCCTATGCGGCCACAAACCTCCCACAACATCCCATGTTCGGTACTGCGGTGGGGATCTTGAAAATGCAGAAACGCCGGCGCGCTCATGGTGATCCGGCGCAACAGAGAGTGGCGAGTGGCGATTCCACCGTCACACATTAATGGGTGACCTGCCCTGACATGAACAATCAAAACATGGGCTGGCGCTGAACAGGGCGTTAGGAAAACGCAAGATGTCTCCCAATCCAGGTCGGGAGATAACCATCATTAATTCTGCAGTATACGGGAAATACGAAGCAGCCATGGAAGCATTCTCAAGGGGATCTGCAGGGCGCAAGGTGTGGCCGCTGGCGCTCATGGGTGCAGCCGAGCGTGTGCTCGCTGAGCTGGCACTGGCACGGTCAAACCCCTGCCTTTCACTCTGTTGAGATGCTGTAGCATCTGCGGTAGACTGCAGTTTCACCGAAAAACTTGAAAGACACTACCTCGCTATGAAATGATTTACACTAAATGGAATCTGTTGCATCACCAGAATTCGATGAATACTGCTCCCCAGAGGCGGGCGATCAGCGTGGATTGCGCGGTGCGAGGGCAAAAGATGGCTTCTTCATGAAGAAAGCTGATCAGCTAGCCCTAGGTTTCTATTTTCCGCTTTTAGCTCTTCACACTCCTCAGGCCTGTGACATTGGTGACCATACAACAACAAAGATGGCCCATATCCAGAACTCTTTGCTTTCGTCTCTGTTTGGAATCTGTGGAATACTTGTTGGCCAATGGCGTAGCCAATGCAACGCGTGACGTGTTTTCACCAGAGATCAGTCCTCCGCACTCGACACGAGACTCACTCAGCGAAGAGGGGGCGAATGCCATCAAAATTATGTATGGATGTGATGACGATGGCGCTTCATGAAGGGCCAAGACCCCTTGCACCTTCGCCGCACCAAATCAGTCACTGTTCGTGATCAATAAAAATAAGAGATTCGCCGCAGTCTGAATGTGCTTGTCCGTTAGAAGCTCCGTTCGCACGCCATCAGGTCATTCTACCCAGGCTTTTAATTTACATTTAATTTTTGACGCGCAAATACAACAATTTGCAGAAAGGTCTATTTTTTCGGCCGTATTTACATTTCTGCATCACGCTGAGACACATTGGTTACACAATGAGAGTCGCGTACATATACGCGATCGTTGTACAACGATCAGTCCTCCGGCCACTCGAGCATACTCAACATAGCGCCCACCTGGCCCTCAACGAGGACAACGGCGTCGTCCACCAAAAGTTCGTTTTCTGCCCACTCCAGCGCGTCTCGCTGCCACACCCCGGACTCATTAAGTCTATGTGTACAGTCTTACGTATACGGACCGGTATTTACGTTGTGTTTACGTACTTTCCCCCCTTTCGCGCACAAACGTAAATACGATCTCTGTTTACAACGGGTAAATAACAAGCCTGTTTCCACCATCGTTGCCATTATTTTATCGCGACCTGGCGAGGTGAAATCTGAACCCACACCACATCCTGGCCATTAGCAATTAGTCTGACCCATCACCATGGACACATGGGATCATCGAAACCATGCAATTTGCAAGTAACGTACCTATCACTCCATCCACAACTAAGCTTCGACCGGCTGATAGGCCAAACAGTACGTTGTTCCCATATGTTGGCTCTTGACTCGATTACTCAAACCCAAGGCCTCCATTGAATTTCTTGGCGGTTACAAGAAATGTTGAATTTGGGGAATGAAGATATGAAGAGTTTTTGATTATCAATAGTAAAATTGACAACTGTTGAAATTTCTTGCGGACTATTCACGTATCGTTTTTGTTGCCCGTATGTATCGATAACATTGATCATGTGCTGGCTGTATGAACTTAACCATTGGCCGCGCTGTACGGCCAGATTTACACGGTTTAGTCCCATTTAGCACCTGCTTGCTGGAATTGATTTCATTTAATGTCGATGTGTTGAATTCTAATATGCCAAGCTTCGCTTCAACGCACTTTACTCAAAATTGTGCGAAGTTCTCATAATATTTTGACAAAAATCTAATCTTTCAAAATTGGATTCTCTTGGACGTCAATTTCCCACAGCGATTGCAAACGCACGTGTGTGTGCACAAGCACATTCCCGTGGAGCATATCGTCAAACCTTGACGAATGACACCAAACGGTCTAAGCAAGAAGTACAGCAATATCCACAGGGTTGACGGCAATTGGGCATTTTTCGACTGGCTCGGGCAGGGAGTATACTATTCCAGCATAAACTTGTAGCTGCAACCCGGTTACAAGCTGCAATGCAGCATCGAAGTATAGGCGGCAAGGTGAACACTGAGAAGGAAACGCGGGTGTGAGGTAGAGGATTTATTGTAATATGCGACACAAAACAGGCAGATCTCCGACAAACGTGCATTCAGAGCACACTGCAGGTAAATTTGATGAAATAGAACAACTGACTGCCAATTGAGCATTACATTCCAAAGGAAAACAACCATCTCGGAAACAATGTCGCTTTCTCAAAAGTGCCCGTTGCCTCTGATCACTGAGCAGTAAAGCGTGAACAGCGCCATCTTTTCAATGAAATGACAAGACATCACGACACCAACCCAAACGCCATGCATCTCTTCAAATGTACATATTTGAATTCAGTCCAATCATCGTCATCTGCTAGTGTTCGACGGAATCCCAAACGTACTATGTCTCAAAAGGATGCATGGTGCGACGGTAATCTGGAACACTCGGGGGTGACGTGAGCCATTTTCAACACCCAAAGTGTTTTGTCTTCGATGGTCGCATTTCTCGCATCACTCGTGAATAGTGCTCTTAGGTGCACCACGGGTACTTGTCCAGCCTGAGCAACATAAAATGTAAGTCAGTAATTGTTTCCACACAAAGTAACAGAGTGGTGTGCCAACACGCACCAACGCAGGCAAGGGCTGCTCGAGATTGTTTAGGATCCAGCAGGGTACAATCTGCGTGGGGCAGTTTTAAAAGATAATGGCGTTTCTGAAGGAGCGTTGCATAAATTGTGGCGCTCATACCTAAAATGAATCAAAGTGCCCACCTATGCATTGTAGAGTGTGTTGAATACATCTTGAGTCCGTGTCTCGCGTGTACCGAGTGCATTATTAGTATCTTGATCTCAATCTAAATGGTCGTGCGCCCCGTTTCCATGTGGAGTTCTTCCATCTTTCCATGCGCGTCACCGCCACGACGAGATCGAGCAAAATGTGTTGCGGGCGCTCCGCGCGGCACTCACTCGCTGTCCCGCCACGCGTAGTCCCCGCGGCACTCCTTGACGGGCCTGCAGTCCCCGCCGGACATGCTGCAGGGGATGCCCTCCCCCCGGCCCCCTGAGTGGCACCAGCCGCAGCCATCGATGCCCCTCTGGGCGCGGCACGAGCGAATGTTCCAGCACTTGTGGCTGCACTTGTCTCCGTACATGCCCAAACTGCGCACACAGCCAATCGGGACGTCGTCAGTGAGCGACAATCAAACTTTCACAGCGCCAGCCTTGGGGAGGCGACGCCAAGATGGAGGACAGCGTTGGGGGATCGCGAACTCATTGTCAATTGAGGAGTCTGGATGAACCTTTGACCAGACTTTCTACACGAAATCTTGTGGGCGCCGCCAAGATGCGCAACGGTCTAGGGTAGATCCCCAAAAGGGGCCAGGGCCAAAGCACGGCAACAAAGGTTTTTCGCTCCGTTCAGTTCCATGCCGTGCCCGACTTGCAAATGACAACTGACGTATGGGATGAAAAGTCCCCGGCACCCAAACAGACCACGGCAGCCCGCTGGGCGTTGAGTGCTCGATGCCAATATTAAACACCAACCAAGTAGCGACAGTGACTTTTTGTGCCTTGACACCGGCACACGCCAGACGCACAGAGACACCAGGGGCTTTCCCCCAACTCGGTGTTGTTGAGAGCAACTTACTCTGAGTCTCTCCAGAGGTACTCCCCGGGGCAGTGGGCAACGGGCTCGCAGTTTCCTGTGAAACCCCTCCTTTCGCATGGGATGCCCCAGCCGCCGTCGGGGTGATCCCTCACGTGGCACCAGCCGCACTCATCGATGCCCACCTGATCCCAGCAGTATTTAAGGTTCCTGCACATGTCGTTGTTCTTCACCGCCCGCCTGGTGCACTTGTCGCCGAAAGAGTCCAGCCTGCGGCGCGCCACGGCAGCGTTAGGGCCGTCACTCTCATAAAACTTGTTTAAGTTCCAGGAAAGCAGTGGGTGCATGGATTTACCCAGGACCGTGGTTCAAATATGCTTGCGTGGGGTACTCACCTGCTGTCTTGCCAGAGGTACTCGCCGTCACAGCGCATCACGGGCCGGCACTCCCCGTCGGAAACCCTCTCGCAGGGGATGCCGTAGCCCTTGTTGGGGTGGTTGGCGTCGTAGCACCAGCCGCAGTCGCTCAGGCCGGTTTGCGCGTGGCAGTGTGGCAGCTGATAGCACTTGAAGTAGTCCGGCCCAGTGCTGGCCTGCCCGGAACGGCACACCCCATGGTGACGATCAGCTGCCTACTGTGATCCGCGAAGAGCGGTCGCTTTCAATCCCAGCCTTGGGAGAGTTCTCGAGAGAGATAGCGGAGAATTGTGTCAGGGGCACTACCGCGTGGATCATAGGCGCTCGAGATAGCACAGCAATGACAGGGAGCGTTACAATCACCGCACGCAGCACTGCGCTTGCAATGCCACAGACCGCAGGAGCCCTCCATTCACCGCACAGGACACAGCGCTTGCGACGGCACAGGCCGCAGGGAACGTTGCTGTCATCGGGTGGCGATCGGCGAAACCCACCTCTGCCTTGGAGGCCAGGGCCAGGGCGCAGGCGGCGAGCAGAAAGCCCGCCAGAAGCTTCATCTTGGCGGCAAGGGCCACGGCGGCAAGGCGGCGGGTCGGTGCAAGCTCGTTGGGGCCCACAGCAGGAGACGTCGGAGCGCAGGCGACGACTTGGCTGACTGCCGCGAGACGGCTGCGAATATATGGGCCCCAGGGTATGAGGGAGCTGCTGGGCGGGTGCCAGGCTGGTGACGTAAAGGGAGGCACCGGAAGGGTGCACAGAGGCGCCAGAAAGTGTGGCGGTTATTACGGCAGCGTGTTGCTCGCGGCCTGTTGCACCCAAACCTCCCCCCGAACTAGAAATAGGGAAACGCTCGCGCACTTGCGGTGATCCGATGCAGCAGTGGAGGGCCGAGTGGCGGCTCCACCGTTAGACATTAATGGGCGACCTGCCGGGATTCGATATTCCCGGTTGTCAAAGTTCCGTAGCCATCTCGCTTCGAGATCCCGCCGTCACAATTGAATGCGCCCAGTGATGCGCCACAGCACGGCATGGATGGACGCCGTCGAGCACAGGACGGCACCAAGTCAAACGCTTTGGTTCAACCTCAGTGGCAACTTTGGTGCACGGGGTGCCCAAACGCACTCGCCGTGCTTGATCCAACAAGCAGCCAAGACTCAACTTGACTTACAACCAGACCAAGAGAAGCCACGAACAAGACTCGGGCTGTACTTAAATACCAGAGTACGCTTCGTTTTCGCCCACCTGAATTCACATCAGAACGGCAGGCACAACTCACACACTCTCATGCGCAACATGCTACCCCTTAGCACCGACCCACAACATGGCCCACGGTACCGAGTCGCAGTTCCAATTCATAGCACCAACTCATGATCACCAAAATTGGCAAAACTGAAGCTAATCTTTGGGCAGCAGTCCTCCGCCATCTCGGTCAGGTCGACGAGTGCATCAGCCAGCCAGCGCATGACAAGCTGCTTGCACAACATGTCAAGTGCGGCTGTCCTGATGTGTCAGATTCTCATGTCAATCTAGGTTCCCTTTATGTATCCCTTTTTCTCATTGAATTTCACAGGACATCGGTGTTCAGCCACCGACCTCTACTTGTATAAGCTGGAAAGTTGCAAGTGAAGAGAAAATGTCTGCCGTTCAGTCATGTTGCAGATGGCATGCCCTAAAATGAGATCTTTAGATGCCGTCTTTTAATTCAATTTAATTTTAATCATCGGATTACAAGTCGGCAATTGACCGAGCCCGTTTACTGGCCAATTACCTGCAATCTGAGCACCATTGTAGGCAGGTTCTGGGCACAGTCTTGGAGAAACGTAAGATCTCCCGAAAATCCATACCAGGGGTATCATCCTGGTTTCAGCAGCACAAGGGAAAGGTGAAGAACACGGGGATTCGCAAGGGGCAAGTCGTGGCCACTAGTGTGGCGCATGCGCTTGCTGCACTGGCGCTGTCACGCCCCACTTTTCACCCCGTTGGAACGCCGATCCCACCACCGCTAGCCACTACATGCTCGCAGGTCGATCTGGGGAGACTATGGGAATTGTAGAGGTCGACGGGAGGTTGGAATAGCTGGACGTTCACCCCTTGTCCTGTCCACCGAATAGTTCTAGGCAGGGCGTCCGCCCCCTGCCATCATGCTTGGGTGTCTGGCTACGGCCTCGCAGGGCGTCGTGTATGGGCATGTCAAGCCGTTTGCTGTTGAGAAACTGGACAACAGTTTCCGTCTGGAGTTCTTTATGGAATAATCACTGCGCAGCTTGATGCAAAGATTCTGGGCAAAATGAAGTGAAGGCCTCACCAAGTGGTGGTGGTGGTGGGGAGTGGAGTGGCAGTAATGCCACATCTGCGCCTTTGTGCCTTTCCAGTCATGGTGCTATAGTAACGTTACTCACCATTTTATCAGTGCACACAAAATCTGTCTCTTGTAGATCATCTTGGTGCTTTCTTGCCAGTCACACTGCCATCCAGAGGCTAAGAAAACCACATGTCACACAGATGCACTTTGCAACACAGTCCATCGATTGCTGTGGCACCTGGTGGACAGCACGTTAGAATTCTTCTGAATGGCATCTTCCTGATCTCGAGCGTCGCACACTCAACACCAAGCCATCCCACACGGCACAAAGGATGTCAGAGTGTAGCCCACTGGAAGCTTACTGATCTCAAGCTTGCAAACACCTGCAGAGGTAAACTGCGCCTACCCTCATCTTGCAGGTGCAAGGGCCTCTATGCCTATATTTTGCAAACACAACAAACCAGACATTCATGTTCCCGAATTGTTGCACTACCCAGAGCTAAATGTTGTGCAATGGGCCACCATTCCTGTTGCTGAAGCACAACGCCAGAGTCACGCTTGCTCAAAAGGCGACAGAAGCAGCATTGGTGGAGCAGCATCGAGGGAGCCCTGAGCCCAGGGCATACACTGTGCCCTATGCCATCCACGCGCAGCAACGATTTGATGAACAATGGATGCATCCATTATCCTCTTCGCCTCTGTTTCCTTCCTTTGTGCTGCTGTGGCACCGCCGCCTGAGTCGATGCCTCGACCTCCTTGGGATCCATGGAATCTGCAGCACACATCACAGCACGAATGTTGACCAGCTTGGTAAAACATACTCGTACAAATGCTGTCCATGGAATCGCACCAGTCATCGCCTTGAAGCTGCAAGGCACAAAAACAGCACTGCCGTTGTGTCTCAGCAAGTGCAATCGGATAGGTTGGGTGTAAATGCTCTACTGCCAGGCTTGCACAACTATTGCACACCTATGCCAACAAGTAAAGACCCCCCTTGCTTGCATTAAACTAGTTTTGGTAACAGGTGCCTTGTTCAAGGGGAAGTACTTGTAACATTACCAAGTGCATCAAAAGGCAATCTTGTGCCATACGTTGATACACATAAGTTGGGGAGATTTCCACCAGTACGGCTTTTGGCTGGGCTCATTATTTGTTGACCTTTTGACTTAAGTGTTGTCCCTGCATGCGATCAGCACACACTTTGGGCATCACTGCCCTGCACTGTCTTGCAATGTGGCAAAAGACCCATACCTGCTCATACAGGACTACCTATACGATCTTACCTTTTCAATATGATACTGAAATAAACGAATGAAAGGGCGGTTGTTTCAATACCAATTGGAAATCATTTATTCCAGGCTGGTTCACCACATTTGCACAATGCAAAGCTGCTATCAATTGCTGGACAGCGGCAAAAGCAAAACACGCGTCAGAAACAGAGTCCCAAAAAAACAAGAGCATCACAAAGACCATGCTCAGGAAGGCAGTGGTAACTAAATGTCAGCTTGTCCTTTGAGTTCAAAACACATTTTGGTGCAAGTTCCTGAGGGCGATGGGAACACAGCGAGTTGGGAGCCGGTCTGGCTCGGCCGAGCTCGCCCATCAGGTGCAATGGCTGCGCACTGTCACGTTGCTGCCAGCTGCAATCAACTTTTCCACAGCTATCTGGAAGATTCGCAACTCTAACACTTGCAATGCTGTCTCAAAGTCAGAGTTCTTCAATCCGGAGCACTCCAGTGCCTCAGCGTGAAAATCTGACCAGCCGATCCGCCACACCCACCGGCACCCTCCACTCCCCGTGCCATCAGCGCAAAGAATCTGTTGTTAAATCGCTCGATGGCTTGCAGGTCAGACTGCTGGTCTGTCGTAAATTTCAGACACTGAACCATAGACAACAGAAGATTCTTTACAACAAAAGGTGAATCACCAAATGGGCGCTCCTGCCCAGAGCACTGGTGTTGACGAGAAGTTTTTTCCCATGCCCTGAAGAATGGTGTGGGAATCCACGATTCCAACACCAAAGCACGCAACAGTCATAGACAGCACTATCACCCCAGGTCGCATACAACGCCTCCTGTGCTGATCTCCTGGATGTTGCATTCAGTTTCAGGGAGTTCCAGGCATGGACATTCGCTGGGGTGGGAGTCCGATAGCTCTCCGGATCGCCGTACAATGCGACGTCAGAAAATCCTCCCAGGGCAACAATCTCCGCGGAAGCGAAAACGAACATTCTGTGCTGGCGCGCAAAATCGCAGCCGCCGCAAACTTGCGCCCGTTCCAAAGTTTGGATGGACAGACATTTAGCACAGAGGAGCATTCTCGGCCATGGCCTTTGTTGAGCCCAGCCTGTTCGTTCGCACTATGAGTTCTCCGATCGCATACTCCACACCCTACTTCATAGCCTAAGGTCCCCTCCCGGTGAAAAAACAGGAAATCTTAGGTGCCGCACAAGGGGATCTCCACCCACCGTCCTGTCGTCCGTGACTTTGAGCTCCAATTTTCCGTCGCAGTGCCTGTACTTCATGAGGTAGCGCGTGCCCAGGGGGTCTTTCCTGTACAGCTCCTCGGCCTGCGAGGCGAACGACTCCCAGCTGCGGAGATACATCTGGGCGCGCCAGGTTCGAAGGCCGGCGGGCAGGGGTCTGGTGCACAAGGGCGGAAACCGGCGCGACCTAGTAGGTCGGTCTCGACATGCGGAAGTGTAGCTTCACACCGCTGGCCAATTGATTCGCATTGCTCCCAATTCGAAATGGGATACAGTAAGGGCCCCAGTATAGCGCGACCCCAAATAGCGCCCCCCTTTGGCTTGTCACTGTTTCTGTAGTACTTTATGCAGCTTCGCTGCTCAGTGGGACCTCAAACTACTATTGTGGACACCCAAGAGAGGTGCCCGGTGGATGGACGCCACGGCGGCCGACTGTTTCAGTGAGCTTGGCACATCGGCGGACGGCACGTCTGGTGCAGGGCCGTTTGCCAGCATTGGCCATGGAATGGGCACTCACGGCACTGCGCAGGATCGTCTTAACCGGCGTGTGTGGGTTCAAGGTGCTCAAGGTGCGCAAGGTGCACAAGTTGCGCAAGGCGTCACCTCACGGTGGGGGCGTGGGTGGCGGTCCACAATTTACTTGTATGGTGGCCGCTGCGTCTCAACTGCTGCTTTTTTAACACGGGGGGAACGCTGGATAACGCAGGGGTACTCCATCCATAACGTCCCCCGCGTTATGGATATTTGCAGAAATGCTCAATGCGGGGGCCCGTTATTCCCCGTTCCCCATGGGATGATTGACCCAAGCCTGGTTGGGCAGAATCCGCATTCATAATGCGGGCAATGCCGTGCAAGTCCACGTGATGAGTTGTGACAGGCACCGTGTACCGTCAATGCAAGCACCAAGCACGTTGTTCAACTAACACAATGGCACATGGTACATGCGTTTGATGTGTCAATTTGGCATCTCAACAGGCCGCAACACAGCTAATGGGTTTATTTATTTCGCGTCTTCTTCTGATGGAGAATTTTATCTTATTACTAAAGCTACAATTAAGTGCATTAAACAAATAAATATTTTAGCGCCCCCGGCCCCCAATAGCGCCCCCTTTTTGGCCATGTCACGGGGGGCGCTATATAGGGAACCGCTACTGTACTGTTCGCATGAGCTACCCATTTTGCGATAATGGAGCAGGAACACGTCTTCGTCGACCGTAGGCAGCGATACGGTGCTCATGAAACCAGAGCCCTGCCTTGCGTCTACATGGATCGTGCACTATCATGATCTCTCGGTGCACGTGCTTTTAGGTATTTTCGTATATCCGCT
The DNA here is from genome assembly GCA_905146915.1 of Ostreobium quekettii. Taxonomy (NCBI): domain Eukaryota; kingdom Viridiplantae; phylum Chlorophyta; class Ulvophyceae; order Bryopsidales; family Ostreobiaceae; genus Ostreobium; species Ostreobium quekettii. Next base: position 111,176 of record CAJHUC010000674.1, on the reverse strand, counting down.
CAGCGCCATACCGGCGCGATCGCTGGGCAGCCCACCGCTTTACGCAGCTGCTCGCGCCTTTTGGTGCGTTCTAGCGTGCCACGCGGCTGTGATTCACAGCATCATGCGCCTCTACGGCGCAGAATCGTATGTGGCCTATGCGTCGACCTTGTCACAGGTCGCGCAGAGCTCTTTTCAATGTGTTTTGGCGACAATGCGCTTTTCAGCGAACCGCGCGGCTTGTTCGGCCAGCTGCACAGCCGCGGCTTTGGTTTCCACAAGAGCGAGCGGGAAAAAAAAAAAAAAAAACTAGACGCAGGAGAGTGCGTGCGGCATCCCGTGAGGTGCCATGCCAGGGTCGGGAGACACGATTCAGACTGGAAAGTTGGGTTCTGAGGCCCTTACAAAGCAGTCATACAAGCACAGGTGCTGATCTTCCCCCCAGAATGTCTGCCACCCAGCGAATTTCCCCACGGCACGGCCGATTACTCCACACGGCACCCAACGGCGACCAGCACAGCCCTACGAAACCCAGGCACAAGCGAAGGGTAGAATGGCGACCCTACAGCCATGCACGGCTCTTTCGTAAGACAGAAAGGTCCCTTGAACCCCGAAAGGCCACATATGGCCACTTCAAAAGGGGCAGCACCCCTCCGATCTCACTCACGTGAGTGAGTGCACGGCGCAACCACAAATTCACGACTCATTGCATACTCAGATTGCACGCGCTGAACATGACACTACTGTACAAGACTCCCGTCAGCTCAATCGTTGAACCCTCCCCATATTTTACTGCACTTCAGTAACTTGTTACCAGTACTAAACCAAAGAAATGGCTACCACTTTCTCAGCGTATCAGCCACCTTCAAAGGACGTCTTGACTTTCCGATTTCTACTTGTTTACTTAAGATGGAATCCAATCCATCATAGGAAAAGGGTCCAATGATCAATCTTTTCCTCCCATGTTCACACAACAATTCCCGCAATGTTTTACAGCTCCTGAGGTAAATCACAACCATTTGAAGTGCAATCTAGGACTTATGCTGATACTGCTTATTCACAAAGGACGACCCGTATCAAATCATGTAATGTTCAATGACGTATCATCCTCCAACTAATAAATTACTTTCTCCCCTTTTTCAACACAATAATTCTGCTGACCTACCATCCCAGTCAGCGTCATTTACCATCACAGAATGCCTCCGAACTTGCCCTCTTGCTGCCACAATGCAGCCCATGAACATCACATCCATTGTTCAAGTGACGATGACAAAATACTGCACAAAAAGACACCATACTTCACGGCACTTCCCAACGCCCTGGCTCAGCACCTGCCCCAATGTACTCTACTCTTCCTCCTGAACATACAGAAGTTATAGAGTACTATACAGAAGCAGATGGAGTGGCTACCTACGGTGCATTATTGCAGCTGTGCAAAATGCATAAAAAGGAATGGGCTTAACAATATCTAACGATGTCAATTCTTATCAGGACATGGTTACCCGTTTGGCGAAGTCCTGCGACATTGCTGCCACACTTTCCCATGTCTTTTAAAATAAAATTCTCAGCGTTTTCTTATTCAACGCTTTAGCGCCGACAGGTTCCAAAGACATTCCTGTCTGAAAATAGCACAGAGTCCTCTGTATGCATGCACCACCGGCATGCAGACCTAAAGATAAACCAACGCTCCCGGCCCGCATCCTTCCTCCCTTTCAGGACCATCCTTTGTTCCTTGTCTTTTTTCAGTCCTGCGCCTCTAGTGTTTCACACAGTTATGCATGTCTGACATGTATGCCAAGCCACGCCAAGCCAATTGTACCCCTTTCCGGTGATGTCCTGAGGTCACGACACACACAGGGCTCCATAGCAGTGATGGTAAAACAATTTCCACATGTTGTAAAGGTCGATTAGGTGCCAGCCCTCCCTAGACCGCTGACACGACTCCCTCATCCATGAGAAAAATGCAGCATGTATGTCAGGCATATTACAGCCCTCTAGCTTCCATGCATGTGCATTCCTGTGGGAGCATCAAGACTTCACCATATGGCAAAGGACTTCGCCATATGATGCATCATCATCATCATCATCATCATCATAATCATCATCATCATCATCAAAATCCATAGATTACATTAGAACTTCACCATGCATGTCATGAAGATTCGTTAAATGTGCGTGCGCACTTCTGTGCGCGTCAGACAGTGATAACCGCTCCGTTTGCATGAACCCTGTGCCACAAGTGCATTTCAGGTCGCAATTTGACTGGACGTAACTCTGTGGTCACATATGTGTCACATGTGTTCATGCCCGAAACCCCCCTTTTTCGTGCAAGCCAACAAAACATGTGCCCTCCCTCGTCAGTTTGGGCGGTCTGAATCGCCCCCAAGGACCAGATCACCACTGACACGTCAAGTGAGCGCGGCTTGCTCACACAACCTGCACACTTACGGTGCAAGATCTCCCTGAACCATCTTAGGCCTGAACAGTCTGGGGAGCTGAGCAGTGACATGAGCATTTTCAGTGCACAGAGGTACTTCCTCTGGTCGGCTCCTGCCTCCTTCACCTTTCCCGGTGAAACTCACTCCCAGGGCATTGCAGCCCTAGTATTTACAAGAGGGTTCTCACTTTTTCTTCTCTTTTTCATCAGCAATTGTGGTTTACTGGGCCATCCCATGAAGGGTGTATCACGCATACGGACGACACCCGTCGTTATCCAGCTACATAAATGAGTCACCCAGTGTAACGGTTCTCATAATCATGTGGTTTCATAGAACAATATGTCGGTTAGGCGTTACGGCTTAGGGCGCATATTTTTAGGGCGAATGAAGCTGGCCAGGAAGGCCAATCTGCTTCTCGAGGATAAGCAGAGGTAAACCCAAAGGAGTATTTGCGGGAGAGCAGCGGATTGGAGACGAACATACTATTGCCCAGAACTAACAGACATAAGTTACTCGTTGAAGGGTTTCAAAAATTGACATTAGAGAACTATAATGCCCTTCACGTGGTACACATGGCGCAAGCCAATAATCTTGTCTAGGCAGGTTTGGAATTTGCGCAGACAAAGACGCCCCAGCGTTTGAGTGCAACACGAAGGTAATGTAAGAGCCGTGCGCAAAGTCTCAAATCATAGATATGTTGGTCATTATCGTCGTGAGCAATTCGCTGCGGCCATTTAATGCACGGCCTCAAGCATTCCAGATGCTATCGCAGTTCTTTTCATGAACATGATTTTTCAATGCTTGTTACATGAGGTGCTCATGCAAACCTCACGAGCATAAAGTCCACCTCCATGGCCTATACCCGGAAAATCAATTACAACGCCACCAAGCAAGACGTATCTGTATCGGCAGATCAGGAAAACGCATTGTAGCCCATGACTACGCACTGAGTAGCATTCGAATGCAGCAGCAGAAGCACCCATATACAAATGTGAAATTTGCATCTTCTGCCCAAACGGTCAAACTGGAATGCATAATGGGCCGTGTGGTGAATGAAATGTTTGAGAAAATAGTAGCACAGCTTTGCTTCAGCTCTGTGCTGGACTGTGTGAAGGCAAAATTATTTCTTTACTTAGCGTATTTGTCTTATTTTTAGTTTTGTGCGTTGCGCTAAACCTGTTTTGGAAATTTGGAACTGGCTTGAAATAACAAATGTTTCAATCTTCAAGACCACCTACGCATACCCCTTTCCGTGGACTTTCCAGGACCGCAGGACCATCGAGCTACGAGGGCGCCAGAGAGGCACACCCGCACGACATCTCCCTCTCTGGTAGTGGGATCTCCAACGTGAGGAGGCTGCCCAACGACCACGACCAGCGACTCACAAATGAAGTGTTATACCGAAAATGACTGTGGCGTGTTGGCGCACGGAAGTCCATCATGCTCATGCCCGGCAGGAGCCGTCACCTCCACTGTTCTCGGTTTGCCAGGGTGTCTGGCAATTCAAAGGCCTACAGCGCAGTCGAGCGACTGAATGGGGTAGCAGAAGCTACTGGTGGCCACTTTCTGGCGGTGCTGGATGTCGCGCAATGCAGTGAGAATGCTTTACAGATGCTGCGCTGAGTGCAATGACACTAGTAAAAAATAGGCCAGATGACACAGTCCTGACACAGTTTGCTCAAAATCCAACTGTGTACTTTCGGCAAATGTGGTCCCAAAAGTGCGCAGTTGGATTTTGAGCAGACCGTGTCAGACTGTGTCATCTGGCCTGTTTTTTACTAGTGTGATTTCAATATATTACGAACAGATTTTGCTTAAAACCTGTGGAAAAATGTGTCAAGGCAAGTTGTTGTTTTCTTCAGAAATCATTTTTCTGTGGTAGTTTTGTGTGCTGCACTAGACCTGTTTTGAAAATTTAAATGTTCCATTCGTCAGGACCATCCACATGCGCTTCTTGTTGTGGACCTTCTCAGGGCCGCGCCACCATCCAGACACGGGGGCGCCAGAGAGGGAGACGTGCATGAACTGTGCCATTCTGGTAATGGGCGCCCCGACCTGAGGAGTGCCCCCAAGACAGCGAAAGTCAGTACATAGATGGCATCAAACCAAAGTCCAAATGGCCAACATGGCTTACTAACGTAGACACACAGAGGAAAACGTGCCAGAAAGCGTTTGATCATCTGAACTTGAAGGCGCAAGAGGGCATAGACACGAGATGTCTGTTTCTTCTAGAAGAGTTGCTGCAGCTCTGAAAGGATTACCAGCGACGAAATTAATTCTCCTGAATTGAGTTGCTGTCAATGTGGGCAATGAATTGTAAAGTGTCAGTTTTTTTCGAATATCGTCGGCGCCCTGGGAAGGCGAGATGCTTGCCAAGAGCAGATTTTGTAAATGTTTCGCATGTTGTGCTAGGGCTGTGCTTAAGTAGGCAATACTGCACTTCGCCTCGGAACTTCGATGCATACACCCTGGCGATTATCAACGTGCGTATAGTGATGCGCAGTAGCCGGACCTTACAGTCGCTGATACTGGGCACACTCTACCCGTGTAACGAACAGCTGTGGAAGGCAGATTTGGACTCCCAGAGCACAAAAAGTAGACAAAATGAATACCAGGGACTAGGGTGATGAATTCCTCAGAACCAAATAGGGAATTATTAGGACTCTTTTACAAATGTATGGCTAGGGTTTTTAGTTGCCATTCTAAGCTGAAGGCTGTTTTGCCAAAGCGCAGTCATAGACCCGCGGAGTTGCGGCAGTGCAGCGGTCCGGGAAAAGGAAACTGTGCGCTGATTACAAGACTCGACACCCCGTGAGACCCCCTACATTGTGATGCACTTCGAATTATTTCTTTGTGCCTTCCATCACTTTGTGCTTCACGCATTGCCTTCTGCAGGTTGCAGCAGCCTCCTCCATGGTGTTGCGTACAGGGCCGGTCATCCAATCACATCTAATTTTGTCTATGTTATGTCATGAGATACCATAACGCACATGGCCGCTTTGAGTCGAGGGCGCTAGAGATGTGTGCAATGTTAGCATCTCCAGTGGCCTGCGCTGCAACTGCAGGACGCTCTCAGTACTTCAATTAACCAAAAGGTCAGATGAGTAGGGCTTGCTTTCGACGGCCACCCATACAACACTCATCCAAAACCCTCGTTGTCATGACCATCACATGGGGGAACAGGGAGCCGAAGGTTGCTTCACAGCTGCAGCCTTGGCAGCGACGTCTCCGTGAACTGCTGAACCACCCAAACGGCTCAGTCCAAGCTGCCAAGGGCCATCCAGATCTTTTGAGAGGCGTTGGATGCAGCATGCAGACTGGTGAGCGTCTTTACGCAGAGCTGAATCAATACGAAGCTAGTTTGTATTCATCCAATATTACTTCATAGAATACTTCATAGAATACTCCACAGAATACTTCTACTGAAGTACATAGCATGAAATCGACATTGTGGAAGTATCGCTGCTGTCTACAGTGCTGTGGGTCGCTCTTGCGCCTCATGAGGACTGAGAGGAAGGATGTACTCTCTGCTAACGATTTGCTGTGCGGCGCGAAGGCCATTCGAATGTGACAGGCTCGCCCTGAATTGGTGCTGATCAACGCTCAGGCGTGATATTTGCGCCGTGAAAACTGATCATAGTACGCAGCACTATGATTACGCTTTTATGTGTGAACAGTCGTCCAAAATACGCAAATACAACGTAAATACACCCTTGTGTACATAAAGACAGTACATACAGACATACGGAGTCCGGGGAGCGGCAGCGAGACGCACTAGAATGGGCAGAGAACGAAATATTGCTCACCTGCCAAGGGCGAGGTGGACGCGTCGTTGTGGGTGCTCCAAAGGGGAGTACCACTGCACACGACTTTCACTACGTAACTTGCGTTTCCCAAGTAGCCATACAAGCGTAAATACAGCAGCAAAGACGACGAAGTAAAAACGCAAACGTAAATATCAGGCTTGTCCATTCGAACATGAGGGAGCCCGCTTCATATCCATGCCGTCAATGCGCAGCTATACACTTTTAGCCGATGCATACATTGGGCAAAACTGTTCGTTGGTGGCAAAAAGCGATAGGGTATCACAATACGACTGGGAAACCTCGCGAAATGCGGTCCACGCTGACAACCTGAACCGCTGCTCCAGCACTCAAGGAATCTGCCAGGACTGTCCACATCTTCACCAAGGAGACAACAAGTGCCAAACACGCACCGGTAGAAATCGTCTCAGTTACTGCCAAATTTTACAGACCAGCTTTAAGTAATGGAAAAGTCGTCAGACGCCATTGAATCTATCAAAGGCCAAAGCCTAGCTGGCATCACACTTGGACGCCCTGCCCAACCCCTACTTTAGCCCTGAAAGCAGGCCCCGATCAGGTTCTAGTTCCTGTTCCGCAGCACGTCCCCGGCGCTGAGTTTCACCAGAGGGCAATCAGCCAAGATGAGGCGCCTGAGGAACCTCGCAGGCTCCAAATTCACCAAACCCGCGTCCGTGATCCCACAACAACCTGTCAAATCTAGAACGGCTAGCGCAGGCAACCTGCCCAACGGGCCAATGGCTCCATCCGTGATTTCAATGCAGTGTGCCAGATTTAATTCCGTCAAGGACGTAAGCTGTTCGAGCTTCCTTACACCAGAATCCGTGATTGCTGTGCATCCACTCAAGTTCAAATGCGCAAGGCACGGGAGTTCCGATAGCAAGTACACGTCCTCATTTGAAAGGCGCGTACACATCCGAAGGTCCACCTTCTTCAGTGCTGTTATGTCACGCAGGCACTGTAACCCTTTTCCCCTGATGTTGGACGAGAAGGAAGTTAAAGCTGTTAAGGCGGAAAGACCAATGAGGTGGTCAAAACCGCCGAGGCGTTGATCCCTATGGAGACGCATATCTACCAAGTGCGTCAGCTGTCCCACAATCTCAACCTGGTCCCTGGACAGACTTCCAAGCAGAAACAGCCCTAGTTTACGCAGCCCTGGGAGTTGACGTAATTGCATGCTTTGGTTGGCTCGTAGCTCAGGGAAGTAGGCCAGGGATAGAAAAGGGATGGAAGCGAGGCCCTCCAGATCCAGCATTTCCCTGTCATGTACTGCCAGATGCAGCTCGGCAAGTTTTGTCAAATTGCTGAAGGGGTCCGTATTCCTTTCCATTGTCAAATCGCAGAGCTCAATGTCAAGTGCCACAAGCTGTGCCATTGTCCGCAGCCACTTTGCAGAAACTTTGCATCGCTTCAACACGAGCCTCACCAACCTGCGCATCAACGCCAAGTTTGCCAAGCCTCCACTGGAGACTGCGTGGGTACTGCGGTTTTGCTGGTCGTCACCTCCATCGAAACTGAGCTCGGTTAGAGACTGGAGTAGTACCAAGCTGGCAATACCCCCATCTGTAACTTCATTGCCAGCGCCAAGGGTGAGTTCAGTGAGAGATGTCAAAGTGGCCAACTTGTGCACCCCTGCATCGGTGAGCCCATGCGCTGGCACCAGCTCTAGACTCACCAAAGTCGTCATTGCCACCACACCTGCCATGGCCCTGTGCACCCCATTGCCAGGGCAAAAGTGAGCCTTCAGATGCTTCAGGCAGAATGAGCCTGCCAGCAGCTTGAAATCGGCACCTGTTGCACCTTCAATAGAAATGCTTTCCACAGCAGTGAAATACCTGCGCAGGCGTTTGACTCTGTTCTTGAAGTTTCTGTTGGCTTTTAGATCCAGGCTGGTGATGAAAGGTGCAGCCCACTGGCACCATCGGCAGTTTACCCGGCGCGCACGCTGGAGGAACATATTCCTGTCATCTCCTACGAAGTGCTCCTTCACCATATCCAATATCTGAGGAAATAGGTATTCCCAATCTTGCAGCATTTCGCATTCCTGCTGCACCAGATTCCCAACTGTCTCTCACCACCACCATGATTCGTTGTTAATATTACAGATCAGACTGCAAGGGGCATCAGCACCAGCACTCTGTCTTGTGCTAGCTGTCTCCAAATGCATCCATAATCTCAAACCTAACTCTCAAGTGATGCCTGTATATGGCAGTATGCCAGAACACATGAACACCCCCCAATCTTATGACTCAACACCTAAGACACAGTCATGCAAGGCAACGGAATGTCCACAGCCAAAGCAACAAGGCTAGCCCTACTGCTTGTTTGTGTGCCATGCAGGGCGGGCACACGATGCTGATACAGTTTTGCATCGGATAAAATAAAATCTGCATTGCATCTGAAAAGAATGTGGCGAAGAATGAGGTGCAACTTGGCTGATCAATCAGTAGATATTCATTCCATTAGCAATTGCACTGGAGAGCACCATGCCTAACAGCAAGGGTCCATTGAACCAACAACTGGGCAATATTAAAAGACACCTCTGGGTCTCAGACAGTGGTAAGGGGCAGGACGTCAACTACAATTCGCAAAAAACACCCTGTGCGGTGTGCAACCCAATCCCACTGTCCATAATACACAGGCAAAAATGGAAAGCAGTATGATTAGAGCAGCAAAAGACGCAATGTGTGTTAATGTTCACGCCCTCGCTGCAATACATGTTACCTCTTCAATTGCTCACAATGAGAGCCAGAGGTCACAGTGGCAGTGGAATGGGATTGTGTAAATCCATAAATTACACTTGCCCAACAGTGAAGCACCCTTTCAAGAAAATGGTGAACAAAGTGACTTAAAGTACTAGCAAAGTGCCAATTGTTCCCGAAAAGTGGTGGGATGGCCAATGGTGTGGATGGGTGTGCCGCTGGTGATGTGTAATCCCCTAAAGTACAGGACATACTGCAGAATATTCAATCCTATGTAAAAGCTGGATCAAACTGGGACCCCCAACTGCTTCAGGTCACACATCGGCTTGCGAAGGGTGCCACAAACTGCCCACCTGGGAGCTCCCTCCATGGGAATTTTCTCCCTGTTGTCCTTCCATCGAAGTGGATTCAGTGCAGTTCTGTGAAGTGTGAACAAGAATGACCATCAATTCTTACAAAGCTCAACACCTTTGATGTGTTCAACCAAAACATGGATGCGGAGCACCGGTGGGCAATGCATCAGGTGTAACAAACAGCTTTTGGGTCACCAGTGAACTTTAGAATTCTCAAGCAGTGGATTTGTTCTATATGAGCCCAAAACCATGGGCATGTGCAAGTGCAGAAAAACACAATTTGGCAGGAAACCAAGCCAAATGCACAATCAGAACAGGATAAGAACTGTACCCAGCAATGGAAGCTCCTCCAAACAGGGACATCAAACTCTCAATCTAGTTGAAGTTTTAGTGGTACTGAGGCATGGGCTGTGCAGCAATGCCGGCAGCACTAGAATCGCCAGACATACCACCTACAATATTGTGGTGGTTGCCAGCCGGCTGCCAAAGGCCCACTCCACTCACCCCAGCGAGACCTTCACAAACTGTAGCAGGAAATTGCATCACCATTGCAATGTGCATTCAAGACATCAACACAACAGAATTCCATGCTGCATTCTCATGACTGCAAGTGCAACCCTCGCCTTTCTTTTGCTCCCAAGCCTTTTAGCAGATCTCCGCCAGTGAGCAGCACTCAGTAATGTCACAGCTAGAGCTGTCAAGGCTATTGAGCCCAACATTCCAAACACCGCAACATATATGTTCACATTTCTAGTGACATGTGTCTGCTCTTCCTGCAGCAGAATCAGCACAGCAACCAATAACTAAGCTGTTGTTCATGTGTACATGGCAACAGCACCAAAATCCACACAGCATTTCTCCAAGGGGTGCAGTTGCAACACTTTGATCCTGACCAGTTCTGCAGTAAACTTGGATGCTCTGTACAAACTCCATTCCAAACAGCAAACTGGCAGTCACGGTATCACAGCCCTCAGAATCTGATTCATGTATCACATGCCCTCAGAATCTGATTCATTGTGTGCACCAAAGAAGGCACCCAACAATGAGGGCATTCTTGGGATTTCCATCTCAATTTCCTGAGATATCTGGTGGCCGATAAGGACTGAATTGCATTTTCAGTAGCACACAGATGGCATTGCTAAGATAGTGACTTCTGACTTCGACACTGGATCCACATAGGCTTTTGGCTTTCTCACCGGTCGTGTCATGTGTACCCAATCTTTGGGCAGGTGGCCACTTTATGGGTTTGCACACCGGGGAACAGTGTACCCTATTTGCAAGCAGCTCAGGCAACTACCACCACTGGCAACTGCTGGACAATGACACCACTGACCACTGTCACAAATTGGCACCAGCCAAAACCTCTGTGCGATTCGTCAGATTTAACTGATCCGATCCCGTGAGCTGAAACTTTGTGCGTTTTGCGCCTGCTGATCCAGCACCTGCACCTTTGTAGTACATCATGTGTGTGTATGTATGTGTGCATACATTTAGGTAGAGCTGGGCATGACAACCGCAGCGATATTGCACAGCATGCCTGCTTTCAACAGCACCCCTTGGTGAGAATTACTTGCAACTGTTGTCCATTTGCAAGCAGGTATGCCACTGGGGACTGTGCAGGCAATTGTCCCCAAGGCAACAGTTTCATGACCACGTCTGTATAATGCCGCTATTGCCTAATAAGTGAAGTCAGAAGCAGCTGCACTGTAAGGAGTGTAAAATGGTGGAATGACAGCTGAATGCAGCAGTGTTTGCAACAGTACCCTGCAAAACAGATGTGGTATGTTGTTGCAATCCTTTTTTTTCTGCAACAAGCTGTGTGGAGCTAACCAAAAGCTATCGTGTCGATGACTGTACCCATACAAACACACAACTTTCGCAATTTAAGCACCTGCCCACTGGCTCCACAACACAGCAACGACTAACAACACATCTTCCGGGGAGGCCTTCAGTCGGCAAATACTACATGCAGTTCACATAGTCATGACCCACTGCCATGAATACGGCCTGATGAGATTACACTGTAGATTTCTTTGGCCGTACATTTGGAGAGTCTTGCAGCTTGTCTAGGTCCATGAATCGGGTTCCTGGAGATCTTCCTGTGCTGGATCCTGAATAGGTGCACAAATTGCTTTATGACTTGGCTCTACATACAGTGGGTGATGCAACTCAATACCACAGCACTGGTGCATAATGCTGCAAGCTGTCAAGGCAAGGTGGTTGTGAAGTTTCCCGGAATCTGGACATTCAGAATCCAGCTGCAGAATTCACTTGGAACTCCATTTTGGTGGAAGGCAAAATCTTTCCAAGACACTGCTGTGGAATTGAAATGCCATAAATGCCTGTTACTGGGTGGACGCCGATCTTGTCCAAAGCATGTGGCAGCAATCCCCCACAGCAGATCTCCGAAATGTGAATCGACAGCATTTTGCACACAGCAGTTACGATGCTCTTGAAGCCTTTTAACATGCTCAGGTTGAAGCTCTCAACTTCAGGAAAGACAACTGTGCAAGTAGATACAGAAATTGCTGCACACAGCAGTATGCAATAGTTGAAAAGGTCTTGCTCAGAAGTTGGAAGATGCTGTGGATCAGTCACACACGGGTGGTCTCCCCACAACCTGGTCCAAATCGCCGGGACAGCAATGCGTACAGCCAATGACACACGCAGCCACTTCTTTGAGCAGAACGGGTCCACAATCAAGGGCGAAAAGTCGGCGTTTGGACAGCTTTGTACCTGCTACAACATGTCGTAGAAGGGCTCCAGACAACCTATGGAACATTCCATTGAAAGACTTGCCCTAACATATCAGCAATAGCGGTTCATAGCACTGTGTGCTTGTGTTGCGGTTACAGCGTGGCCTTTACTGGATGGTCTGGGAATGCCCCTCTTCTTCCGAAGCACCCACGTTCCTCAATCAGGGATTCCCACCCGCAGATGCGAGTTCACAATCCGGTTGGATGTTGACTACTGTCCTGATCGAATCTGCGCCACTCGCAATATACCGTACAAAATGTCGCCCGTTCACGTCTACTGGACGGTTTGCAAGGTTGACCTTGCTGGACTGTGCGGTCTTTCCAGCTTCGCTTCACGCGGCAAACCCGAGTCGAGCCCGAGTCGAGGGCGACAAGGGCAGCCATCCTGAGAACGGACCGCAGAGTACACGGCGAGATCTCGGTACAGCCACTGAGACGTGCGACACTCACTTTGCGTGCGCAGTCGCCTCCAAGCAAGCCAATGACGTGTAACGACAGGCAACGACTGCCAACAGCCAAGGGCAAACCATGCCAATGGCCGAAGCGAGACACAGCGCGCCGCGCACCTTTGCACTCGGTGGGACAGGAAGGGCGTTTCCCAGGCTCTCCAGTCAAAAGGTGCACTCAGGTGTGTGCAGCGGCCACTGCTCTCTCTTCTAGGTTATCGGCTTCGCAACAACGACAAGGACTGGGGCACAGGTAGGAGGCAACAATATCTTCCAGATGTGGGCTGGCTGCCACATGGAAGGTGGAGCATCAAATGCCCCGCATCTGCACGCCACACTACGCGTGCGTCGCTGCGATCCAGAAGGGGTGTTGTGCGAGGCCCCAAATCGTCAGATATTCGTGCAGAACCGGAATCGAGATAAACTGTGTCTGGAAATAGCCAGGCGTGGGCAATACATGTACGTATCTGTACAGATACGGCCTACAATAGCAATACGGTAAAATACGTGCATTATCGCGTTGTTTTGTTTTGGGCCCAAAAGTACGTCTAAAAATACTGAAAATTTAAAAATTGAAACCTCAACGACACCAAAAATTCAATCAGTGAGCATCCATTGGTAACAAAACTTATCAGTCAGCATCATTTTCCAACCCATCCATATCATCCCCACACACTGCCTCTACATTAGCAACTGTATCAGCAGCGGGGGACCTTCAGCATCGCTGGTCGCTCCTCGCTGCATCTGCAGCGCACCCATGTCCCTCCTGGCGTGCAGGCCACACGTTCGTGGGATGCAAATGGCGGGTCCCATTCATTATTTGGACAACTTATGGGCCCGTAACAATTTAGTTTATTTTTAATTCATATTTAAATACGCGTATTTCAAAATTTTGCCAAAATCCGCGTATTATTGCATATTTTTACTCAAACCCATCCGTATTTCTCAAGCGTGGAAGTAGCTGTGGCTGGTGTAAAAGCTCAATACGTGACGCTTCCGATCGAAGCAAACGACGGAAAGCGGGCTGCCATTGCACGGGATGGCCTAAGTAAGCCACCACTGCGTGAATTATGAAAAGCAAAGCCAAAAAGTACTTGAATATGGGCCATGACCAATGTACCTTTGGTTGAGAATGCCGAAAAGTTGGCTAATAAGTAAAAGTTAGATGAAGAAGCTAATACATTGCCCAACAAGATTTATCCTAATTGGCCGTTTCCGCGGAAGGGTGAGTACTTGCCTGAGCTCATAGGCTGTTTGTGGAATCTGCTTGGATTGTCTTTCCCAGGCTTGTTATTTGCGGCGTCAACGCAGATCGTGTGTTTACGCTTTGTACGTGAAAATGGCACCCACGTTTCTGAGCGTAAACATGCGGAAAAATACGTATTACGTATATAATAGTGTATTTACTAAATACAAACGCCGTGTACATACAGACAGTACACACAGACTCAGGGAGTCCGGGGACTTGCACCCAGACGGGCTGGAGTGGGGAGAAAAAGCCTTTTTTTCGATGACATCATTGCCCTTGCCGAGAGCGAAGCGGACGTTGTGCTGCGCATGCTTGAGGGGGCGGAGGACTGATCATTGTTTGCGATTTCATCGTGCAATCTAGGTGTTTCAAATCGCCGTAAAAAATACGTAAATACAGCCGCCATGATAGCTGCTTGCGTGTGCTTACGTTTAAGCGTAGAGGGCAAAATTGACGTAAATAACAGGCTTGGTCTGGTCTCGGGGTGCGGGAGCCGGTGCAGCTGGAGATTTGAGAAATTGAGGATTCTGCAAATTTGGCCATCTGCCTTGGTCTGCACAATGTAGTGCAATGCAAGGTGGAATGTCAAGCAGCAAGTCTGGGGAACTGGCATGGCAATTTCAAATTGTGTTCCTCTTTCGCAATCGCCTTTGTGGGACATATATTGCTGAGCAGCATATGAACAGAAGACCCTTCTGATCTTCTGGCGTTAACGTGGACACAAGGGCCAGGTGCACCATGTCCCTTTGCCTTTGCGAAAAAATTAAGACGTGTGTCACGTACGTTTGGATGAAATGTAGAGACTTCTCCGCAGCCACAGTTCGACGGCAAATATTACGAACAGAATCCGTGGATTCTACTTATGTCTCACACAGGGATGATGGGCAAATGACTACAACAGTGTGTCCACACTGTTTTAGTCGTTTGTGCTATCAACCCGACCTGAAGCACAAGTGCGTAGTTGCCACTCCGACACCTGTGTCAGAGTGGTCCCTCAGGTGCACCTGAGGGACGGCGCACGGAAATCAGTATTTTTCGTGGATGACTGGGTATATTTGCATCCTGCACACACAACTGCACCCAGATTCTTCTGCAGAGGGAAGGCTCTGCCCATCTAGGCCTTTGTTTTTTACTTGCTTGTAATGGAAAGCACAACGCAAATTGACAATTAGGCGCTTCTGAGCGCGGATAGCTACGACAGACTCGCAATGTTCGCAATGCTCTCTGAGAAGGTTGTTCTCCAATGCAATATTACCCCTCCAATGCAGTCTTGTCAGTAGTGTGTTGGCTGCGCATGTAGGCATCACTATTATGCAATGATGTTGTTGCCGGGTTACACGGTGTTATGATTCGTAGATAAGTACCTGTGAGAGGAAGCTAAACGATGCTTTGATACTAAGAATGGGTCATGTATATTGACATAGGTTTAGCACTTTATCCAAACAACGGGCCAATAGAATATTGAAAAGTAGTCCTAAGAAATGGGAAGTTGGCCAGAAGCTGCAATTGTTCATTTGCATGAAAAGTTGGCAGAAAGGAAAAGTTTAACTTAGCTGTGCGAAAATGGTCGTTTCTCTGCTGGAGAGATCGCAATTTGAAAAAAAAGTATTATTATTGACAACATCAGTGCCACCAAAAGTGTTTAGGCTTGGAACACAGGAAATGTCCATGCTACCCAGCCTTCACGACCGCACCAGGCGGGGCGGCAAATGCCATACAAATGATGTTCCCCAAGCACAGCCGCGGATCTTTGAGTTTCGACTCCCATTCCCCATTCACCCAAACGAAATGAAGCCTCATGGCTGTTGGCCACTCCTCATATGGCCTCTGGCTGCGAAGTCGCCGTTCCTGCGAGACTTCAGCTCCATGTTCGATGTGCACGTCGCTCAGGTTCCTATCTGTTTCTCAGGCATATATGCCTTATGTCTTATATATAAGACCAACGTTCGGTCGCTTTCCCGTCAATGAGCGTGGATAAAACGCTGCGAGGCGTATCATTAAGCTCCAGCGAGCCAGTCATCAGCTGCCAATCATGGTGGCACCACATTGCCCAGTACTTTGACATGGATAATGAAACGAGGTCGCGAATACTAGCGCGGTTTGGAAACCCAAGACGGGAAGGGGGTGGGGTGGGTGGGGTGGGTGGGGTGGGTGGGGTGGGTGGGGTGGGGGGCTGAGCTATCAGGGAATGGATGCTATATTACCGGGGCATGGATACTGTATCACGAGTTTATTTGAAGCAAGGGAGTGTAAGCCCCAAGAGGGGCGATGAGCGTGTTTGCAAGGGAGGAGGCGCCTAGATCTTACTTGATAGTCATACCGTATTTACCCGGTATTAGTAGGCGTGTATTGGACCCCCAAAATTAGTTGTGGATACTAATAGTGGGTCATGTATACTAACGCGGTTTGGACCCCTGATCTCAAAGAGTAGACAAAGAAAAATTTTGACGAATAGGCCGTGAAATGCCCAGAAATAGGCAAAAATGGCGAGACTTGTGCATAATGTTCTTAGACTCTTCAGAGGAGCTGGCGGCTTTGACTTGGGGCTGCACCAAGTGATGGCGACTGGCGATTGGGCCCGACAGATGTTCACTGGAATGCTCGAGGCGCATTTGCCTCTGCAATGCGAAGAACGAGGCCTGACATGGGTCTCGACTCGCCGGGGCGCCACGTTGCAACGATGCTTGACACGCGTCATTTTACCTCGCTGATGGCGGAAAGGGTGACGGGATATATGATTGGGTCTGTGGCCTGGTAGCCTGTGATATGTGTTTTGCCCCGCCTTCGCAGTGTTTTATGGGCAGTTTTGCAAGGCGGGGTCTCACAACGGCAACTACCCCAACCAACGCCGTCGCCTGCCCATTCCTGGCGCTGGGCCTTGGGGCGCCCTTGGCAGGCGCCAGGCTGGAACTTGCTCTGGCCGGCGGGGAGCAGGTTGGCTCAATCCAGAAACCTGGGGGACTTGAATTCTCGGCTGCTTCTTTGTTCGGGCCTTGCGGCGTCGGTTAAGGCAAAATGCACAGGACGAGGAGGCCGGGAAGACCCCAAAGAGGCAGCGTGGACCAGCGAAGAAGGCTCAAACGGCGCACACCATGGCCAGCCGCTGATGGCTCGCCTTCAGAGATCCACCCGTTAAAATCCATCGACATGGAGATGGTGGTGTCACTCAAAGAGAGGCCCTGAGAAGGGGGCACCGGTTGAAGAGGAGAAGCTTGGAGGGGCGGCAGCATGAGGACGCGCACCAGAATGACGTGACGCTCGCTCGAGGGCGGCCACAGCCAGTTAAAGAGTGTACAATGACGTGAGCGTGAAAGTGGAAATGCCAACACATGCCCAAGTCAGGAAGGTGTAGAATGGGATTGGTTTGTAATGTGGCTGTGTGGTGCAGCGGTGTGAATGTGCGTAAAATCTGTGTAAAGGTGCAATGCGTGGCTCCAAACTAGTCCTTTCATCAAGAATGCACAGAAAATACGCTGATGGGCTGCAGTTGTGTGCTACACAAAGTGCCGGGCCGTGTCCTGTCAGAGAGGAAGCATCAAACACATTTTTGTGTGCCCAAAATGTATTTTCAGGCATTGAATGTTATTTGCTTATCACGTGGTCCATTCACCCAGGCAGTGGCACCTTTGCTCATGGGTGTTTCCGTCGCAGTTGCCCCTTGACTTTGGCGTCCAGAATCGTTGTATGAAAATGACGGTCTTTAATGAGCGGGCCCTCACGAACACTTGTCTGTTTCCGGATAAGTCCCAGGTGGTGGGGCAAATATCAAGGTGCACTTGCTCCCGTACCTAAAAAGGACATGGGCAAACTCATTGTGAAGATGAGAAAGATACATAAGTGATCGCGTGCAGGATGAAGTTCTTATGGTGAATTAAATATGGTGTAACTATGGTGAAATGTTGAACGATGTGGAGGGACATGAGTTGGCACGCTTGCAGAGGAGACTACATGACTGGAACAATCATTCTGTAGCACTACCCTGGTTGCGGCTTGCTTTCTGTGCCTGAGAGCGACCGTGTGAGGGCAAGTGGAAAGCACGAACAACGTATCACTCATGATGGTATCAACACTATCGCATCGACTGTTAGTGCAGTGAATTGTCACTTTCGATGGTGCAATCGTTGGCGTTACTCATCAGCATGTGTACACCGGCGCCCAGTGCATTGCTCAACTTTTTCTTTACATTTTGGTACGCTGTCCAAGGCTCTGTGCCAAATTAGAAAATTAGTTCCCCAAAAAACCATTGCGTTGCAATAGGTGCACAGCCAGGTAGGCGGCCCCTTCAACAGCCCAAATTCCCACCAGTTAAGTCTCCACTCTTCATCTCGCCCGTATTGCTTGTCCCCACACCAAGACAGAAAAGGAAGAAGAAGGCAATAAGAAAGAAAACTAAAAGGCGATTAAGAACACATCCCCTCCACGGAGGCACGGTGGGGTGGCCACGCAGGCACTGCTATCTTCTCTTTTCCTCTCCCAAGAGCCCCAAAGTGCCAAAGTCATTCTCCTCATCGACGTAGGCTCGGTCTAGAGTGTCGGTCAATTGAAAGGCAATGGCTCGCCTGCTGCCTCTGGCCAGCAACAACGCCCCATGCGCTTATCAAGCAATCCCCACACAACGGAAACCAGCCCGGTGACCCTGTCGAACCGCCAAGGCAATCGCCCAAGTCTCTCAGAACCTCTGCCACTTACACCATAGAAGTTGTCATGTCGCCCCCTGGGTGACGGTGTGGGCGCTCGCGCACCCGCCCAGAAGTTGGCCAAGAAATTTGTCGCGCCCCAAGCATGCCGCTGCAAAGCTGTCCTCCCGGCCCAAGACCATGTCACAAAGATAACCACAAGCACGATTAAGAACGCGGAGACGAGTACAAGCAGAAGGGAGCGAAACGAGCAGGAAGCCTTGAGCTGCGGCAACTGTACATCAGTTGTACGCATAGGCACACCCACAGTTGGCCCTCGCAGGGTGTCAGGGTCTTGTTTTGTCCTTTTGACAAATGTAAGCAAAGGAATTCACAGAACTGGCCTGCGCAACCCAACATGCAGCAACGCCCTGGACAGACTGCTGGGTCTTGTGAGATCGCTCTTTGCGTGAAATGATGTGTGCATGTGGACATCCCTACGACGTTACTAAATGGCAACACATGCGCCGTGCGCGCACATATCTCCTTGTTGCATGTCGACGGTGCATAGTTGAAAAGCAACATTTTGTCACATACTGGCGACTGCTGCCCATCAACAACAGCAACAACAAGTGAGATTAGTCAATGTGCATAACTGAACATCCGGAGTCTGCACTCAGTGACAACACAGCCACTTTCAGTGGTACTCGCTGCCTGCCACACCTTTGAGATGAAACGCTACACAGATTCATTTTGTTCAACGACATAAAAGGCACCCGGTTTAACAGAGAGATGCTCCTCCGGTAAGTTTGTTGGTCCGAGATGTCAACAAAGCAAAGCCAATGCCACAGTTCCTCGCTTTCATGCTGTAAATTGATTTTGCATATACACTCAGACGTTTGTTCCACATTGAGAAATTTCATGCATCAATCACTATTAGGAATCTATAACACAGTTTTTTTCACTGTGTTCTTTCAGACACTCATGCGCACAGTTACAACAGTATATGATGCCTTGCACGAAGTTTCACGTTGACTGGGACTGCATGGAATCAAAACTGGCATTTCAATCGGCAGCATGGAAAAACGAAATTTGGATGCTTGAGTGCACATTATTGTCTTCTGAGTGAGAAGATGCAAGCAATCTGACAGCATTTCGTTCAGCAGGCTGTATTTGACAATCAAACAAGAGTGGGACTACTCAGTTCAGCAGTACACACTGTCAAAACTGCTTGACCACTGGCCTCATGACAAGCAACTCAATTTTTGAACGCACTCCGGCAGCATCCACAGCAGCGAGCAAGAAACGGAACCAATTGCAGTCACCCATTGAACATTTCCTTACCTGCCAGAGATCAGCCACACCAAAGGAGGCTCCCAGGGCATTTCTGCCCTAATGTTTACAGGAAGTTTCTCACTTCTTGTTTTCTTTTTCATCAGCAACTGTGACTTACTGGGGCCATCCCATGCAGCTGTATCACGCATACGGACGACACCCGTCGTTATCCAACTACATAAGTGAGTCACCCAGTGTGACGGTGCTCATTATCATGTGGTTCATCGAACAATACGTCGGTTAGGCGTTACGGTTCAGCGCGCATATTTTTAGGGCGAATGAAACTGGCCAGGAAGGCCAATCCGCTTCCCGAGGATAAGCAGAGCGAAACCCAAAGGAATATTTGCGAGAGAGCAGCGGATTGGAAACAGACAGACTATTGCCCAGAACGAACATACACAAGTTGCTCGTTGAAGGATTTCAGAATTTGACAGAAACTATAATGACCTTCACGTGGTACACATGGCGCAAGCCAATAATCTTATCTAGACGGTTTTGGAATGTGCGCAGACAGAAACGCCCCAGCGTTTGAGTGCAACACGAAGGTATTGTAAGAGACGTGCGCAAAGCCTCGTGTCACGGACATGTTGGCCATTATCGTCGTGAGCGATTCGCTGCGGCCATTGCATGCGCGACCTCAAGCAGCCCAGATGCCGTCGTAGTTCTTTTCATGAACATGCTTTTTCAATGCTTGCTACATGAGGTGCTCATGCAAAACCCACCAGCATCAAATCCACCTCCACCGCCTAGACAAGGAAAAGCAATCACAAAGCCACCAAGCAAGACGTATCTGTATCGGCAGACCAGGAAAACGCATTGTAGCCCATGCCTACGCACTGAATGGTAGGCAGATGCAGCAGCAGAAGCACCCATCTAAGAATGTGAATTTTGCATCTACTTCCCAAGAAGTCAAGCTAGAAGGCACAACGGGCTGTGTGGTGAATGCAATGTTTGAAAAAATCGTAGCATAGCTTTGATTCAACTCTGTTCTGGACTGTGTGAAGGAAAAACTGTTTATTTACTTAACATATTTGCCTTTTTTTTGCATTGCACTGGACCTGTTTCAAAAATTTGCACCTGAATTGAAATAACAAATGTTTCATTCTTCAAGACCACCCACGCATACCCCTTGCCGTGGACTTTCCAGGACCGCACGACTACCGAGACACGAGGGCGCCAGAGAGGCAGACCCGCACGATATCTGCCTCTCTGGTAGTAAGATCTTCAACGTGAGAAGGCTGCCCAACGACCACGACCAGCGACTCAAAAATAAAGTGTTATATCAAAAATGATCGTGGCGTGTTGGCGCACAGAAGTACCTCATGGTCATGCCCGCCAGGAGCCGTCACCTCCACTGCCCTCGGTTTGCCAGGGTGACCTGCAATTCCACGCCCTGCAGCGCAGTCGAACGACTGAATGGGGCCGCGGAATCTACTAGCGGCCGCTCCCTGGCGGTGCTGGATGTCACGCGCAATGCAGTGAGAATGCTTTGCAGATACTGCGCAGAGTGCAATGATTTGAATATATTACGAATACATTTTTGCTTAAAACCTGTGAAAAATTGCGTCAAGGGTAAGTTATGTCTTTTTTTCAGAAGCGATTTTGCTGTGGTAGGCTTTTGTGTTGCACTGGACCTGTTTTGAAGATTTGAAGTTCCATTCGTCAGGACCATTCACGCGTGCTTCTTGCTGTGGACCTGCTCAGAGCCGCGCCACCATCCAGACACGGGGGCGCCAGAGAGGGAGACGTGCATGAACTCTGCAACTCTGGCAATGGGCGCCCCGACTGAGGAGCGCCCCAAAGGCAATGAAAATCAGTACATAGAGGGCATCAAATCAAAGTCGAGATGGCCGACACGGCTTAGACGCTATGGTGCATGGAAAGCAATTCCCTCATGGTCAAGCTTATTTATGGCGCTTGGTGCCATGCCAATGCGTTTTGAATTCCATTTCGAAATATGCCCATTCATTTGAAATAAATTCATTGTGTGTGGGGGGTATGGTCTACATGGAGTGTGGTAAGGCAAAATGGGCTCATAGGAACAGGAGCGGGTTGTCGTCATTTGTGTGCCAATTGTACTAGGCCTGTGATGACTGCTGGACCTTCCTCATGATAGCAGCGAGGCGAAGAAGAGGTCCGAAGATGGAAGCAGGAAATCGAGTAGAGATGGACTGGTCACATCAGGATATAAAGACGGCTATTTAATGTATTTGCAGCGGTTGTACTCCACGTGCTTGACCAACAAAGATAGCAGCGTGTTCTTTCCAGTACTCCCGTGCACTGGCTGTGCTTGTGATTTATTAAAAGGCAGGAGAACACTTTCCACCATGTTCGCAGTAGTACTTTGTGGTGGTTAGTGTAAAACTGGACAGAAAACTGCTGCCCTCGGAACACACGAGATGCTGCACCAAGGATGGTTTCATTCACATACTCAATGCGCCGGCGTTAGTTAGTCACACACATCAGGGCATGCCAGCCCCTGACCAGCTTTCCTCTTGTACCAAACGCCACATAAATATAGTTTTACTATAATATTAAACATATATTTGGAAACTACCCAACATCCACACCACAAATCTGTCAGTGCAAGTAACTCAGACCGGGATGGACCAGTTCGACACTCACACACTCCAGCTCCACAATCAGAAACCTTCCAAGGACTTTCCACCATAGAAATATGCAGCATTCTTTTATGTAAGCACCTACCACACAGTTCCCATGCACACTTAGCTAAACACAGCCCAAATTACATATATGTACTTTAGGTTACAACCTACATGTAGCAATTCGCACTCTGCATTCGGGTAGACCTTTGGCAGTTGCTGACCCTGCCCTTTGTCATGTGTAACTATACACAGCCTTATTTACCTTCTATTGCCGGTCAGACAGAGCTGACCTTCGGTGAATCCCCAGCAACCAAGACGTTAACTCCCATCCGGCATGCACAGTCTGTGCACACAGGGCAGCTGCATAGGTCGCCGGTATCCGCAGACCGAAACACATACTCACAAGTCGGCAACAAAGAGGCAACAAAGTACCTGTTGACCGGTGCTCGTTACAGGGCTTTTGCCCGACAAAGGGTAGCGTCCCAAACTCACAACAACCCCTTTATACCCGCGCTGGGGTCTTTCCGCCTCTCTCTCTTCCCGGTCTGTCCCCGCGGACGAATTACACCATCAGCCCGGTACTTCTCACACTGGCCATTACCTACCCTAACTACCCCGCTACACAGCACTGCTGCCGCTGGTCCCTCTAATCCCTCACACCGGGGTCCGCCCGCTTCCGCCCCGCCTCAGCCCCTGCAGATTCCTCTCTCCACCCCGCTTGGCCTCACTCCGCCCGGTCTGCGCTCGACGGTCACCCTACCAGGTCACACAGCATGTCCTGGTGTAACCGGAGTGTGGTCCACGGCCTGGTTAGCCATTGGTGTAACACTGAATCTCCGCGGCTTGTACGGGTGCTGCGGGGTGTTGCCATACCGGAACGGTGCATGTTATTCATTTTCCTTGCTTCAAGTATGTACTATTGCTAAACTATTGGCCCTGAGTGCAAAAATGTGCTTTTAACATGTATCCCAAGTTGAATAACGGGATGCACACGTTTTTCCTTCACACTGCACTTTGCTTTTTTTTCAGCTGTAAAACATCTTTCTTTCGTTCCAGCATATGCAACCAATTGTCGGTCACCATTTTTGCAAAGATGGCTTGTAATGCATGCCGTTTTGCTGTGAACTGAACATGACACCGTGAATAGTCTGCCTTGTGGCTACTAACGCATACACACCAGGGAAAACGGGCCAAAAAGCATTTAATCATCTATATTCTGTGAAGGCGCGAGAGGGCTTAGACACGAGAGGTCTGTTTCCTCTAGAAGAGTTGCCGCAACTCGGAAAGGATGACCAGCGACGGATTTAATTCTCCGGAATTGAGTTGCCGTCAATGTGGGCAAAGAATTTTAAAGTGTCAGTTTTTTTCCAATACCATCAGCCCCCTGGGAGGGCGAGATGCTTGCCAAGAACAGATTGTTGTAAATGTTTGGAATGTTATAATAGGGCTGTGCTCAAATAGGCAATACTGCACTTCGCCTCGCAACTTCAATGCATACACCCTGGCGATTATCAACGTGCGTATAGTGATGCGCAGTAGTCGGAGCTTACAATCGCTGTTACTGGGCACACCCTGTAACGAACAGCTGTGGCAAGCAGATTTGGACTCCCAGAGCACAAAAATGTAGACAAAATGAATACCAGGGACTTGGGTGATGACTTCCTCAGAACCAAGAAAGGAATTATTGGGACGCTTTTGCAAATGGATGCTAGGGCTTTTAGATGTCAATCTAAGCTGAAGGCTGTTTTGCACAATGATAGACCCTCGGAGTTGCGGCAGTGCAGCGGTCTGGGAAAAGGAAACAGTGCGCTGATTACAAGATTCGACACCCCATGAGAACCCCCACGTTGTGCTGCACTTCGAATTATTTCTTTCTGCCTTCCGTCACTTTGTTCTTCACGCATTGCCTTCTGCAGGTGGCAGCAGCCTCCTCCATGGTGTTGCGTGCAGGGCCGGTCATCCAGTCACATCTAATTTTGTCTATGTTGTGTCATGGTATACCATAACGCACATGGCCACGTTGAGTCGAGGGCGCTATAGATGTGTGCAATGTTAGCATCTCCAGTGGCCTGCGCTGCAACTGTAGGACGCTATCACTATTTCAATTAATCAAAAGCTCAGATGATTGGGGCTTGCCTTCGACGGCCACCCATACAACACTCAGCCAAAACCCTCGTTGCCATGACCATCACATGGGGGAACACATGGACGAAGATTGCTTCACATCTGCAGCCTTGGTAGCGACGCCTCCATGAACTGCTAAACCACTCAAAAGGCTCAGTCCATGGGCTGCCATGGGCCATCTTTTGAGAGGCGTTGGATGCGGCATGCAGACTGGTGAGCGTCTTTACGCAGAGCTGAATGAATACGAAGCTAGTTTATATTCATCCAATATTGCGTCATAGAATGCTTCATAGAGTACTTCTACTGAAGTACATAGAATGAAATCTACAGTGTGAAGGTATCGCTGCTGTCTACAGTGCTGTGTGTCGCTCTCGCCCCTCACGAACACTGAGACGAGGGAAGTACTATCCGTTGAAAGTTTGCTGTGCGGCGCGAAGGCCATTCGAATGTGAGAGGCCCGACCTGAATTGGTGCTGATCAACGCTCAGGCTTGATGTTTACGCCGTGGAAACTGATCATACTTCGCAGTACTATGTTTACGCTTTTACGTGTGAACAGACGTCAAAATACGCAAATACAGCGTGAATATACCCTTGTGTACATAAAGACAGTACATACAGACACGCGGAGTCCGGGGAGCGGTAGCCAGACGCACTAGAATGGGCAGAGAACGAAATATTGCTCACCTGCCAAGTGCGAGGTGGAAGCGTTGTTGTGGGTGCTCTAGGGGGGGGGGGGGAGTACTGATCACTGTACACGACTTTCACTATGTAACTTGCGTTTTCCAACTAGCCATACAAGCGTAAATACAGCAGCCAAGACGACGACGCGAAAACGCAAACGTAAATATCAGGCTTGTCCATGCGAACATGAGGGGGGCCGCTTCACATCCATGCCGTCAATGTGCAACTATACAACTTTAGTCGATGTATTCCTCGGGCAACATCGTTCTTTGGTCTCAAAAGCGATAGGGTTCGCACACATGCAACACGACTACGATAAGCCACTGGGAAACCTCCTGAAATGTGGTCCACGCTGCCAACCTGAACTGCTGCTCCAGCACTCAAGGAATCTGCCAGGACTGTCCACATCTTCACCAAGGAGACAACAAGTGCCAAACACGCACCAGTAGAGATCGTCTCAGTTACTGCCAAATTTTATAGGACAGCTTCAGGTGATGGAAACTTCGTCAGATGCCATTCGCTCTACCAAAGAGCAAAGCCGGGTTGGCATCACACTTGGAAGCCCTGCCCAACCGCTACTTTAGCCCTGAAAGCAGGGCCCAGTCAGGTCCTAGTTCCTGTTCTGCAGCACGTCCCCGGCGCTGAGTGTCACCAGAGGGCAATCAGCCAAGATGAGGCGCCTGAGGAACCTCGCAGGCTCCAAATTCATCAAACCCACATCCGTGATCCCACAACAACCTGTTAAATCTAGAACGGCTAGCGCAGGCAACCTGCCCAACGGGCCAATGGCTCCATCCGTGATTTCAATGCAGTGTGCCAGATTTAATTCCGTCAAAGACGTAAGCTGTTCGAGCTTCCTTACACCAGAATCCGTGATTGCTGTGCATCCACTCAAGTTCAAGTGCGCAAGGCATGGGAGTCCCGACAGCAAGTACACATCCTCATTTGATAGGCGTGTACACATCTGAAGGTCCACCTTCTTCAGTGCTGTCATGTCACGCAGGCACTGTAACCCTTTTCCCCTGATGTTGGATGAGAAGGAAGTTAAAGCTGTTAAGGCGGAAAGACCAATGAGGTTGTCAAAACCGGGGAGGTGTTGATGCCCATGGAGACGCATATCTACCAAGTCCGTCAGCTGTCCCACAATCTCAGCCTGCTCTCTGGACATAATTCCAAACAGAAACAGCCCTAGTTTACGCAGCCCTGGGAGTTGACCTAGCTGCATGCTTTGGTTGGCTCGCAGCTCAGGGAAATAGGCCAGGGAGAGAAAAGGGATGGAAGCGAGGCCCTCCAGATCCAGCGTTTCCCTGTCATACACTGCCAGATGCAACTCGGCAAGATTTGTCAAATTGCTGAAGGGGTCCGTATTCCTTCTCATTGTCAAACGGCAGAGCTCAATATCAAGTGCCACAATCTGTGTCATTGTCCGCAGCCACTCTGCAGAAACATTGCATCGCTTCAACACGAGCCTCACCAATCTGGGCATCAACGCCAAGTTTGCCAGGCCCGCACTGGAGACCGCATGGGTGCTGCGGTTTTTCTGGTCGTCACCTCCATCGAAACTGAGCTCGGCTAGGGTCTGGAGTAGCACCAGGTTGGCAATGCCCTCATCTGTAACCTCATTGCCACCGCCCAGGGTGAGTTCGGTGAGCGACGTCAAGGTGGCCAACTTGTGCACTCCCGAATCGGTGAGCCCATGCGCTGGCACCAGCTCTAGGCTAACCAAAGTTGTCATTGCCAGCACATCTGCCATGGCCCTGTGCACCCCATTGCCAGGGCAAAAGTGAACCTTCAGATGCTTCAGGCAGAATGAGCCTACCAGCAGCTGGAAATCGGCACTTGTTGCACCTTCAATAGAAATACTTTCCACTGCAGAGAAACACCCACGCAGGCGTTTGACTCTGTTCTTGAAGTTTCCATTAGCTGTGAGATCCAGGCTGGTGATGAAAGGTGTAGCCCACTGGCACCATTGGCAGTTTACCCGGCGTGCACGCCGGAGGAACACATTCCTGTCATCACCTACGATGTGCTCCTTCACCATATCCAATATCTGAGGAAATAGGCATTCCCAGTCTTGCAGCATTTCGCATTCCTGCTGCACCAGATTCCCAACTGTCTCTCACCACCACCATGATTCGTTGTTAATATTACAAATCAGACTGCAAGGGGCATCAGCACCAGCACTCTGTCTTGTGCTAGCTGATGTCCAAATGCATCCATATTCTCGAACCTAACTCTCAAGTGATGCATGTATAGGCCAATATGCCCGCGCACATGAACACTCCTCACTCTTATGACACAACACCCAAGACGCAGTCATGCAAGGAAACGGAATGTCCACAACCAAAGCAACAAGGCTAGCCGTACTGCTTGTTTGTGTGCCATGCAGGGCGGGCGCATGATGCCGACACAGTTTTGCAACGGATAAAAAATTGCTGCTGAAATGAATGTGACGAAGAATGGGCTGCAACTTGGCTGATCAATCAGTAGATATTCATGCCATTAGCAATCGCATTGGAGAGCATCCAAGCCTAACAGCAAGGGTCCATTGAAAAAGCAACTGGGCAATAGTAACACACGCTTCTGGGTCTCTGACAGTGGTACGTGACAGGATATCAACTACAATTCGCAAAAAAACACCCTGTGCGATGTGCAACCCACTCCCACTGTCCACAATACACAGGCAAAAATGGAAAGCAGTATGATTAGAGCAGCAAAAGTGGCAATTCGTGTTAATGTTCACGCCCTCTCTGCAATACCTCTTCAATTGCTCACAATGGGAGCCAGAGGTCACAGTGGCAGTGGAATGAGATTGTGTAAATCCACAAATTACACTTGCCCCACAGTGAAGCACACTTTCAGAACAATGGTGAACAAAGTGACGTAAAGTACTAGCACGGTGCCAATTGTTCCCAAAAAGTGGTGTGACGGCCAGTGGTGTGGATGGGTATGCCGCTGGTGATGGATAGTCCCCTAAAGTACAGGCCATACTGCAGAATATTCAATCCTATGTAAAAGTTGGATCAAACTGGGACCCTCAACTGCTTCAGGTCGCACACCGGCTTGCGAAGGGTGCCACAAGCTGCCCACCTGGGAGCTCCCTCCATGGGAATTTTCTCCCTGCTGTCCTTCCATCGAAGTGGATTCAGTGCAGCTCTGTGAAGTGTGAACAAGAATGACCATCAATTCTTACGAAGCTCAACACATTTGATGTGTTCAACCAAAACATGGATGCGGAGTGCCGGTGGGCAATGCATCAGGTGTAACAAACAGCTTTTGGGTCACCAGTGAACTTAAGAATTCTCAAGCAGTGGATTTGTCCTATGAGCCCAAAACCATGCGCATGTGCAAGTGCGGAAAAACGCAATTTGGCAGGAAACCACGCCAAATGCACAATCAGAACAGGATAGGAATTGTACCCAGCAATGGAAGCTTCTCCAAACAGGGACATCAAACTCTCAATCCAGTTGAAGTTTTACTGGTACTGAGGCATTGGCTGTGCGGCAATGCTGGCAGCACTAGAATCGCCAGACCATGCATCCCCGCTGAGGAGCCATACCACCTACAATATTGTGGTGGTTGCCGGCCGGCTGCCAAAGCCCCACTCCACTCACCCCAGCGAGACCTTCACAAACTGCAGCAGGAAATGCATCATCATTGCAAAGTGCATTCAAGGCATCAGCACAACACAACACAATCCTATGCTGCATTCTCATGACTGCAAGTACAACCCAAGATAGCCATTGGATATGTCTCGCCTTTCTTTTGCTCCCAAGCCTTTTAGCAGTCCTCCGCCAGTGAGCAGCACTCAGTAATGTCACAGCCAGAGCTGTCAAAGCTATTGAACCCAATGTTCCAAACACCGCAACATATATGTTCACATTTCTAGTGACATGTGTCTGCTGTTTCTGCAGCAAGAGCAGCACAGCAACTAATAACTAAGCTGTTGTTCATGTGTACATGGCAACAGCACCACAATCCACACAGCATTTCTCCAAGGGGCGCAGTTGCAACACTTGGATCCTGGCCAGTTCTGCGATAAACTTGGATGCTCTGTACAAACTCCACTCCAAACAGCAAACTGGCATTCACAGTATCACAACCCTCAGAATCTGATTCAGTGTGCGCACTAAAGAAGGCACCCAACAATGAGGGCATCCTTGGGATTTCCATATCAATTTCCTGAGATACCTGGTGGCCAATAATGACCGAATTACATTTTCAGTAGCACACAGATGGCATTGCTAACAAGACAGTGACTTCTGACTTCGACACTGGATTCACACAGGCTTTGGCTTCCTCACCAGTCATGTTATGTGTACCCAATCTTTGGGGCAGGTGACCACTTTATGGATTTGCTCACAGGGGAACGGTGTACCCTATTTGCAGGCCACTCAGGCAGCTACCACCACTGGCAACTGCTGGACAATGACACCACTGACCACTGTCACAAACAGGCACCAGTCAAAACCTCTGTGCGATTCGCCAGATCTAATTGATCCGATCCCGTAATTGGAAACTTTGTGTGTTTTGCGCCTCCTGATCCAGCAACTGCACCTTTGTAGCACATCATGCGTGTGTACGCATGTGTGCATACATTTAGGTAAAGCTGGGCACTACAACCACAGTGATATTGCACAGCATGCCTGCTGTCAACAGCATCCATTGATGAGAATTACTTGCAACTGTTGTCCATTTGCAAGCATGTATGCCACCAAGGACTGTGCAGCATAGGCAATTGTCCCCAAAGCAACAGTTTCATGACCACGTCTGTATAATGCCACTATTGCCTAATAAGTGAAGTCACAAACAGCTGCACTGTAAGGAGTGTACAATGGTGGAATGACAGCTGAATGCAACAGTGTCTGCAGCAATACCCTGCAACACAGATGTGGTATGTTGTTCCAATCCTTTCTGCAACAAGATGTGTGGAGCTAACCGAAAAGTACCATGTGGATGTCTGTACCCATTCAAACACACTACTTTCGCAATTTAAGCACCTGCCCACTGGCTCCACAACACAGCAACAACTAACAACACATCTTCTGGGGAGGCCTTCAGCCGGCAACTACTACATGCAGTTGACATAATCATGACCCACTGCCATGAACACGGCCTGATGAGATGAAGTTTTCTTTGGTCGTACGTTTGGAGAGTCTTGCAGCTTGTCTAGGTCCATGAATCGGCTTCCTGGAGATCTTCCTGTGCTGGATCCTGAATAGGTGCACAAATCACTTTATGACTTGGCTTTGCATACAGTGGGGGATGCAACCCAATACCACAGCACTGGTGCATAATGCTGCACATTGTCAAGGCAAGGTGGTTGTGAAGTTTCCCGGAATCTGGACATTCAGAATCCAGCTGCAGCATTCACTTGGAACTCCGCTTTGGTGGAAAGCAAAATCTTTGCAAGACACTGCTGCGGCATTGAAACGCCATACATGCCAATTACTGGGTGACTATGCCGATCTTGTCCAAAGCATGTGGCAGCAATTCCCCATGGCAGATCTCCGAAGTGTGAATCGACAGCATTTTGCACACAGCAGTTATGATGCTCTTGAAACCTTTTACCACGCTCGGATTGAAGCTCTCAACTTCAGGGAAGACAGCTGTGCGAGCAGATATAGAAATTTCTGCACACGGCAGTATGCAATAGTTGAATGGTCTTGCTCAGCCGTTGAAGATGCTGTGGATCAGTCACACGGGGGTGGTCTCCCTACAACCTGGTCCACATCGCTGGGACAGCAATGCATACAGCCAGTGACACACGCAGCCACATATGAGCAAAACGGGTCCACAATGAAGGGCAAAAAGTGGGCCTTTGGACAGCTTTGTACCTGCTACAACATGTCGTAGAAGGGCTCCAGACAACCTATGGAACATTCGATTGAAAGACTTCCCCTAACATATCAGCAATAGCGGTTCATAGCACTGTGTGCTTGTGTTGCGGTTACAGCGTGGCCTTTACTGGATGGTCTGGAAATGCTCCTCTTCTTCCGAAGCAGCCACGTTCCTCAATCAGGGATTGCCACCCGCAGATGCGAGTTCACAATCCGGTTGGATGTTGACTACTGTCCTGATCGAATCTGCGCCACTCGCAATATACCGTACAAAATGTCGCCCGTTCACGTCCACTGGACGGTTTGCAAGGTTGACCTTGCTGGACTGTGCGGTCTTTCCAGCTTCGCTTCACGCGGCAGACCCGAGTCGAACCCGAGTCGAGGGCGACAAGGGCAGCCATCCTGAGAACAGACGGCAGAGTACACGACGAGATCTCGGTACAGCCACTGCGACGTGCGACACTCACTTTGCGTGCGCAGTCGCCACCAACCAAGCCAATGACGTGTAACGACAGGCAACGACTGCCAACAGCCAAGGGCAAACCATGCCAATGGCCGAAGCGAGACACAGTGCGCCGCGCACCTTTGCACTCGGTGCGACAGAAAGGGCGTTTCCCAGGCGCTCCAGTCAAAAGGTGCGCTCAGGTGTGTGCAGCGGCCTCTGCCCTCCCTTCCAGGTTATCGGCTTCGCGACAGCGACGAGAACGGAGGCAACAATATCCTTCAGATCTGGGCTGGCTGCCACATGGAAGGTGGAGCATCAAATGCCCCGCATCTGCACGCCACACTACACGTGTGTTGTGGCGTCGAGCCTCGAACCACCGCAGAAATGGCGTCCAGATGGGCGAGTCTTCCGGCAATGAACCGGTAACGCACGAAATAGACGCTCGCCCGCTCGAGCTGAACTCGACGGCAATGTGCACCCACAATGGGCGTCTGTCAGCGCGGCATGTTCACAGATCGGCGGGGCACAATCCCCGCAAGTCACTCACAGAACAGCGAGGTGGGCCCAAGGTTCGCGTGTTCGTTACAAGTGAAGCTGTGTGTCTTTAAATAACCGAGCCGCTGGCGCGGCACCGTTACCAAGGTCCCCTGAAAGGTCCCGTCAATTCCATACCCGGTACGAATGTACCTTTTACCCTTGGTATGCTTCCCACGCCTCAATGCACTGGCCGCTCCGGTCTAAGTACTAACCTGCGTTACCCAAGGTTCCTTACCCTGCCTGAGTCGCGGGGTCCGTTACCCATGGTATCTTACCCGTCCTAACCCGTTGGCTGCATTACCCATGGTATCCTTACCCTTCTTAGGCCGCGGGGCCCGTTACCCACGGTATCCTTACCATGCCTAAGCCACGGGGTGCGTTACCCATGGTATCCTTTCCCTGCCTAAGCCGCGGGATCGCCTTAACCGCCCAGAACTCTATTACATCCGTCAATTATCCAAGGTACCAGCTCTGAGTCTCCACGTTGGGGCGCAGCTCGCGGTGTGACACCTCTCCAGACTTCCCACCTCATATCCAAGGTTGATCACGCCCTCCATTGGCCGGTTGCCTCCTCAGCGGTCCAGCTCGTCCTCCTGGCATCCGGCAGCAATCGTACAGGGGGATACGTCATCAAATCTTCAGCATATGCTCACGAGGGGTCATCTTTCGTCATCCAGGCTTCCGGTTGAAGGGTGTTTGGCGGCACTATTCTTCATGGGATACTCTCATAGGGCAGCGCGCATCCTCGACACTGTTGCTTCATTGTTGTACGGGCAGGGCACAACCTACAGCCTTCACAATCAACTACAGAATATCCCAACCCATATAGACTCTCCCATAATTCTGTTATCATGACGTGGCCAATCACCAAGGTACATGGTTCAGCCGGGGTACTCAGAAAATCGCCACATGTGTCGCTGAGATCCAGAAGGGGTGTTGTGCGAGGCCCCCAATCGTCAGATATTCGCGCAAAACCGGAATCGAGATAAAGCGTGTCTGGAAGTAGCCAGGCTTGGGCAATAGAGATACGGCCTACAATAACAACACGGTAAAGTACGTGCATTATCGCGTGTTTTTTGGTTTGGGCCCAAATGTACGTCTAAAACAGGCTTGGTTTTTACGACGTCAAAATTGATTGTATTTATGGTTTTATGCATAAAAATAGTTATTTCGTTTTTACGCGTAAAAATGGGTAAAAATACGTAAATACAACGTAAAAACTGCCTCGTGTACATAAGGACAGTACATACAGACTTGCAGAGTCCGGAGAGTGGCAGCCAGACGCCTTAAAAAGAGGCAGAAAACGAGTTTTTGTTAGACGCCATTATCGCCCTTACCAACGGCGAGGTGGACATTATGTTGTGGGTCTTGGAGATGGAGGAGAACTGATCATTGTACGCAACTTTCATCGCGTAACCTGCGTGTGCCATGCAGCCGTGAAAACGTAAAAATAGCCGCAAAATGGGCCCTTTTGCAAATTTACGTTTTTCATGCGTAAAAACATAAAAGTAGAAACGTAGACGTAAAAACCAAGCCTGTCTAAAAATACTGGAAACTTTGCAATTGAAGCCCCAACGAAACCAGAAATTCAATCAGTGAGCATCCATTGGTAACAAAACTTATCAGTCAGCATCATTTTCCAACCCATCCATATCGTCCCCACACACTGCCTCTACATTAGCAACTATATCAGCAGCAGGGGACCTTCAGCATCGCTGGTCACTCCCAGCTGCTTCCGCAGCGCACCCATCTCCCTCATGCATGAGATGCCATATGGCGTGCAGGCCGCGCGTTCGTGGGATGCAAATGGCAGATCCCATTCATTAGTTGGACAACTTATGGGCATTTAACAATTTAATTTGTTTTCAATTCATATTTAAATACGCGTATTTTAAAATTATGCAAAAATACGCGTATGATTGGATATTTTTACTTAAATCCATCCGTAGTTCTCAAGCGTGGAAGTAGCTGTGGCTGGGGAAAAAACTCAATACGTGACGCTTCCGATCGAATCAAACGATGGACAAGCGGGCTGCCATTGCACGGGATGGGCTAAGTAAGCCACCACTGCATGAATTGTGAAAAGCAAAGCGAGAGAAATTATGAAATGCAAAGAGGAAAAATACTTGAATATGGGCCATGGCCAATGGACCTTTGTTTGAGAATGCCGAAAAGGTGGCTAAAGAGTCAGACTAAGATGAAGAAGCTAGTTCATGCCTCAACAAGATTCGTCCTAATTGGCCGTTTCCGTGGAAGGGTGAGTACTTGCTTAAGTTTATAAGCTGTTGTGGAATCTGCATGGATTGTCTTTCCCAGGCTTGTTATTTGCGGCGTCAACGCAGATGGTGTGTTTGCGCTTTTGTACGTAAAAATAGTACCCACATTTCTGAGCGTAAACATGCGGACAAATACGGAAATGCAAACGCCATGTACATACAGACAGTACATACAGACTCAGGGAGTCCGGGGACCGGCACCCAGGCGCGGTGGAGAGAGGAGAAACTAAACTTTTGTTCGACGACATCGTTGCCCTTGACGAGGGCGAAGGGTAGGTTGTGCTGCGCATGCTTGAGGGGACGGAGGGCTTATCATTGTATGCGATTTCATCATGCAACCTGGGTGTCCCAAAGCGCCGTAAAAGTGCGTAAGTACAGCCGCCAAGATATATCTTGGCTATATACCTGCTTGAGTGTGTTTACGCTTATACGCGTAGAGCGCAAACTTAGCGTGAATAACAAGGTTGGTCTGGTCTCGGGGTGCGGGAGCCGGTGGAGCTGGAGATTTGAGAAATTGCGAATTCATCAACATTGGCCATCTGCCTTGGTCCGGCACAATCTAACGCAATGCCAGGTGGAATGGCAAGCAGTAAATCTGGGCAACTGGCACGATAATTTCAAATTGTGTTCCTCGTTCGCACATATTTTGAGCAGCATATGAACAGAAGACCCAGTGGATCACCTGGCGTTAACGTGGACGCAAGGGCCAGCTGCACCACGTATCTTTGGTCTTGCGAAAAGAAGTAAGACAATGTGCCACGCACCCCTTGGATGAAACGTAGAGACTTCTTGGCAGCCACATTTCAGACAACAAATATTACAAACAGAACCCATGGCTTCTACTTATGCCTCACGCCGGGATGATAGGGCAAACGACTAAAACAATGTGGCCACAATGTTTTAGTCGTCTCTCCTATCATCCCCACCTGAAGCATACGTAGGTAGTGACCACTCCGACACCTGAGGGACGGTGCGCGGAATGTAATATTTGTCGTGGATGACTGGATATATTTGTATCCTGCACACAGCTGCAGCTAAATTCTTCTGCAGAGCGAAGGCTCTGCTCATCTAGACTTTTGGTTTTCACTTGCTTGTTAGGGAAAGCACAACGCAAATTGGCAATTAGGCGCTTCTGTGCGCGGAGAGCTACGACAGATTCTCAATGTTCGCAGTGCTCTCTGAGAACGCTGTTCTCCAATGCAATCTTACCCCTCCAATGCACTCTTGTC
Source organism: Ostreobium quekettii (assembly GCA_905146915.1). Lineage (NCBI taxonomy): Eukaryota > Viridiplantae > Chlorophyta > Ulvophyceae > Bryopsidales > Ostreobiaceae > Ostreobium > Ostreobium quekettii. The sequence continues at coordinate 75,741 of CAJHUC010000674.1, read as the reverse complement.
AGTAGGGTGGGGGCTGTGCATATGGGCATCATTATTATGTGATAATGGCGTTGCCGTGGTTACCCGGTGTTAGCATTCGTAGATAAGAACCTGTCAGAGAAAGCAAAACGATTCTATTGATAGTTAAAATGGGTCATGTGGTACCATCATAGGTTTGGCACTTTATCCAAACAGTGGGCAAAGAGAATATTGAAAAGTAGTCCAGAGAAATTGTAAATTGGCCAGAAACTTTGATTGTTCATTCTGCATGAAAAGCTGACGGAAAAAAGAGATTAACTTAGTAGTGCGAAAATGGCCATTTCTCTGCTACATAAATGGCATTTCGCAATTTTGAAAAATTAGTACTATTATTGACAACACCAGCGCCACCAAAAATTTTTAAGCTTGGAGCACAGGAGAGTTCCATACTATCCAGCCTTCACGACCGCACCAGGCGGGGCGGCAAATGTCATACAAATGATGTTCCCAAGCACAGCCGCGGATCCTTGCGTTTGACTCCCATTCCTGATTCGCCAAAAAGAAATCGAGCCTCATTGCTGCCCGCCACTCCCCAAGCGCCCTCTGGCCTGGCTGCGAAGTCGCCGTTCCCGTGAGACGCCAGCTCCATGTTCGATCTGCCCGTCGCTCATGTTCCTATCTGCCTCTCAGGCATATAAGACCAAGTTGCGGCCGCTTTCCCATCAATGAGCGAGATTAAAACGTTGCGAGGCGTATCATTAAGCTCCAGCGGGCCAGTCATCAGCTGCCTCTCATGGCGGTGCCACATTGCCCTGTACTTGACATGGATACTGAAGCGAGGTCACGGATACTAGCGCGGTTTGGAAACCCAAGACAGGAGATGGGGGTGGGGTGGGGTGGGGAGGCTGGGCTATCAGGGGATGGATGCTATATTACCGGGGTATATGTACTGTATCACGAGTTTTATTAAAGCCGGGGTACACATACTGTATCATGAGTCTTATTAACGCAAAGGTTTTTAAGCCCCACTAAGAGAAGAGGGGCGATGAGCGTGTGTGCAAGGGAGGAGGCACCAAGATCTTTCTTGATAGGCGTATGTTTCATCTTGACTTATGTTGCCAGTTGATGCCTTTGCTTCCACTGTATGTCAGTGACACTAGGTGCTGAGCTCTGCTTCTATTTTTATTTCAATGTTAGCGCATTTTCATGGTCAACTAGCCCTCGAAGTAAATGCTGCTGAGCATGTCTCCGGTATCACGAACCTGCAATCCAGGTTTACTACATAAACCGGCACAGGCAGGAGACCACCAGACCGAAGGAGAGGTGGGCAATATTTCAGGACGCGTTGGCTGGCAACCATAAAGATATGCAAATGTCAAGCCAACGTCGACATCAAGGGACGTCGACCTGAACAAACGGTCCCACATTATTGATGTTCCAATCTACCCCTCCTGTCGGCGTCAGAACAGGCTAGGTGTGTGGCTCCAAGTTTTTCCTACGTCAATCATTGGGAAACTGGAAGGCATTTACAGGTAAATGCGTCAGGAATTCGATGCTTTCAATTTTTAAAAAAGGCACATTTCCCGCAGTTTTGTTGCTGCATTGAGGCTTATAATTTCCGACAACCGGTAATAATGGGTACACCGCGAAATCCAACCACATTTTTGGCGTCATTTTTATCCAGTAATAACAGCACGCACGCGCGCAGAGTTACACAGAGGTTTGTGCACATGGCACTCCAGGGCTTTGACATGTAGGTTTTGGCTCCTCATGAGACCATCCCTTTCCCGTTTGGAAAGAAATGACAGCGACAGTACTGTCCATTGCTGGTGTGCGATTGCACATGCTGCATGAAACAGAAAAGCCTCTTTCAGCACAAATGTGTTCATTTTTGTTGTCACCTGTTTGTATGAACCGTGAGCGCTTCCCACGCCGCGCTGCACAGAATTCAAAAAACTAATAATTGTTGTGACGATCGGTGATAAGAAACGGTAGGTCATCTTTGATATCGGCAATATTTAACGAGTCATGGCTTATTGTTGGCCACCAACAACAAGCGTAGGATTTGCTGGGCAGCCCACGGGAGCATCTCATTTGACAGGCATCCCTTGCATAGATGGCGGACAGGATTCTAGTTGGGACAAGACTGCAGGTCTCGATTATCCTGTCAAACCAATTGCAAGTACCACGCACAACACAACCACAAGTTGCCAATCCTCATGTCCACAATGCTGCAGATAACAACCAAATACGCATCACAAAAGACACACTACTGACCATCGTCCTAGCATTCATAAACCCAATCATCTGGCAATTCGTCAAGTGCACTGCACAGAGCCCTGCTGTCAGGCCTGCTCTTAGTGTTCACAGCAATGCACCTTCTCATCAATGCCAGCATCGCCGAAGGGCAGTCCCTTGGCGAGCTAGGACAAGGATCTCTTTCTCCCAGTTTCATTTTCATGACCGCAAACGGTGTGCTATAGTCACCTGCCTCAGTAGCGTAAGGGTGGCACCCTGTGACTATCTCGAACATCACCACTCCGAGACTGAAGATGTCAGAGGCCAAGGTGATGGGCAAGTCGTTGCAGGGCTCTGGAGCTTGCCATTCAAGTGTCCCTCCTGGCTGCGTCGTGGTCAAGGAGCTGCGCGTGTGCCTAACAAAGTCTGTGAGCCCAAAATCGGCAATCTTCAATATGCAGTCTTTGGGATCTCCGCCAAAAACGAGGAAGTTCTGGCTCTTCACATCGCGGTGGTTTGCAGGAGGGGTTCTGCTGTGCAGATACCGCAGTGCCGCTGCAGCCTGTTTTGCAAGCTTGAGTTTTGTGGACCATGGCCACTGCCCCCTGTGCCGCTTGCACAACTTCATCAAATTGCCATCTGCCAGTTCCATGACCAGCCAGCCTGACCTGGTGGCCGCATACATGGGAGTGACGTGGGGGTCATTCAGCGAAGCCTGAATGGATATCTCTTTCCAGAAATCTGCAAAGTCCTCAAGTCCCAACTCCGCACTTGTGGGTCTCATCTGCTGCTTGACTGCCACTCGACCTCCGTTCCACTGAGCTCTGTACACATCTCCACCACCACCACGTCCAATTCTCTCTCCCAACTTGAGCTCGGCCTCTTCAATCAGCTGCATCCTTTGGAGTTCTACCTCATGCTCCTGTTTGACAATCTCCCACTCTTCCAGTAGCCTAGCATCTCGGAAATCCAACTGCCTGCCTTTGAGCACATATGCAAGGACCATGTACAAGTACTCTCGGTCCTCGGAAAAAATGGGATCAGGTACTGTTTCATCTATGACCACAGGTAATTGCCATTCCAAAATCAACTCTTTCCAGACAGAGCACAACCTCTCCACGCTGCGCTTAACATCTTTGCTCCTGTAAAACTTCTTCATGTCAAACTGCTTTCTGTGCTTATCCACGAGTCTGCCTGCTTTTTCACGATGATGGCAAAACGATGTCCAGTCTTTGGATGATGCAGCTTCTGGTCTCTCCAAGCCACCCACTTTCTGCAATTGCTCTTCTAGGAAGCGTATCATCTTCTGGTTGTATCGCAGGCCACTCAGGTGAGCCTCCAACTGAGCAGCGGACACCCTCACCTGTTGCAGATTGTGCAAACACTAATTATACCATAGAGGTATGGCAACGAATCGCCAATAGGAGGACTGTCAACCTAGCCGTTCTCCATTGGGAACTGCACTGTGTTCAGTGGCTGGCTGCAATCATTCTGATGCCCCAAACTCAATCGATGCAACATTTAATACAGGATGACTTGCATTTATGCACAGTTGTGAGCGAAAACGATATACTACGAAGTTTTTCGCAAAACTACCAAAGAAGCAGCAGCTCTGAAGAACACGCATCCGACATTGCCAGAAATGAAATCTGAAGCTGCGTTTCACAACTGCCAATTCGCCCCAAGCTGTTGAACAGTGGGTTCAGCTCACCCTTACTTTTCTTCTATGTCTTCCAGCAGATAACAGCCAGTAAGCAACCGCCACAGATACAGTAGTTAATGCCAGACTGGCACTGAGTGGAAACAGTAAACCATCCTGTCCTGCAGCAGAGGAGTCCTTTTCCTACAGGGAAAAGCAGAACAGTATTAGTAACCATATTATTGTGCACATGACACCAGCACCACAATGCAAACTCCGGTTCCCACTGGTGGCTCTGAAAAGTACCACTTGAGAATTCCACCATTCTGCATGGAAACATAACCGTGGGCAATAAAGCGCCGAGCCAAGGTAATGGCGTTACAATCTTTCAAAACAATGGGGAGCATCCACAAACAGTAGTGCCATGCTTGAATTCAAAGGGGTTGGGCTTGCAGCAACCTGCAGTTCCACCAGGTTACTGCATTGTATGCAAAAGGCATCTGTAAACTGCGCTTAATTCAGCTGCGACATCCATGCCACTGGACAGTTCACAGATTCTAGGTGACGTGGAAGTAAAGGCCACTGTACTGGAGAGCTGGGAGTTGCTGCCATCAGAGCTGGACAGGCTTGCCATTCCTTCCGCAAGTATGTAGGACCAGCAGAACAAGCGATCGTGCACATCATTTCGTGCACATATGCCATTGCAATTTCGTTCAGAAGCGCAGATGTGCAGACGGATATCATAGCTGAGCCTGTTTGTCAGCATGTCTATGCATGCCCACTGCATCATACACACCCCCTATCAAAGTTATGCAACTCCAATGGGCTCTTGTGCTTCCATGTATCACAACAATAGGATGCATGCTCTTTCCACTCATGCCCATCATTGCCCACCCACTCTGCAATGCCCTGGATGGCCTCCAGTATGTGCAGATTGGCATTTTGCTTTCAATCGCTCCAGTGCCACAGATGCCCTCCCAGTGGATGGTCATCCTTTTGTACAATATAAATGGTGGTTTCAGGTAACGTTGGTCCACACCACCATGCAAATCCCCTCAGGGCCTCTTACATTCTTGACACTTGCTGCATCTCAACCATCCTAAATGCATGCTCAGAGGGCCTCCCTCTTTTGGGATTCCACTGTGCAGGCACAACAAGTTCTGGCAGATTCCTCTGCCCCGCGAAACTTGGCCAGCAGGTGATCCTGCCAAAGTTTGCAGTCTCTGGAAAGGATTTGGAGCAACTGGTGTTTCCAAAGGTGTGGGCCAAAGCCATAATGATCAATTTCAAAATGTGGACGTGTCTATTTTTCAAAACAGGAATGATCACCGTAGAAGGGGGAAATGCATTTCTGGCAATCCAGGTCAGCTGGCCATTCCTCCCTGCCCACATGTTCTGTATAATGGTTGGAAATTGGAGCACCCAAAGCACTAGGAAGAAAAGGGCCAAACGTCTTCAAACGTGTATAAAATTTCTGGGTTTGGGTTGTCTTTGTTGTTTTTAGCATGCAGAACGTTGATGAAATGCATTTCATATGTGTTCACAAAAAGTGTTATTTGTTGCTTCTTCTAGTGAAGTGGATGCTGCAGTGAGCAAAGCCAACCACTCAAGCACGAACGGTGTTGAGCACTTCACCAGATGCTAGCGCATCCTAGTGCGTGCCATTTGGGCATGAGTGTGGTTCCTGCCAATGGTGAAGGTGGGCAGCCCATCTGCTGTTGCCTGGGAATGCGATTGCTCACATCCGCAACAGGCAGGTCGAAGTTGCCTTGCCTGGGGGCTTCCACCAAGCAACAGAACGGTCAAAGGAGGTGGGGGGGTGGGGGTGGGGGTGGGGGGTGGGAGGGTCTGTGCCATGGTAGCCAGCGGGCTGGCAACTGCCACATCCGATGCACCTCAGGCCCAAGGGTGGTTTAGGGAGCGGACCATTCAGAGGTGGGGTGAGAGGGAATCTTGGAATGGGTGATGAGTCCCCTATAGACAGGGCCTTGTGGTTGTTGGTGCAGGGATGCTCTGGCAGTGTTGTGGTGCATGTAGGCAAAAGGGGCCTTGCTCCAAGCAATGGACTGAATGGGGACAAGCAGTGGAGGACAATGGGGGAGAATCCCAACCAGTGTATCAGTGACTGTGTAGCGTGTGGCCCAAGGCAGTGAATGCCTAAATGTCAACCCCCCACTCTCCCTTTTCCTGGTTTTGATTGCTTGCTAAACACAGGCATGAAGGCTGTGGTGTGCTGGGTGACACAGCATTTCCTGTGACCTCCCATCTGCATGGCGAAATGGCAAGGTAGGCAGTTGCCATGGTGTGCTTGGGTTGTTGGTCTTTGAAGGGTTGTGCCTCCATGGGGAGTGGACACAAGCAGATCCCAAGAGTAGCTGAGCAATCAGACTAATGTGTGAGCATTACTGGCAATTGAGTGGGGGGGCTGATGCCAAGCTCACAAATCAGCTCCAGGGAAACAATGACCTGCATCTGAAATAGGTGCAAAGCCCACAGCAACAGGGAGTCCAATGGAAATAAAACAATGACTAGCTGAACTGGCCAAGCAAAGAAAAGTATACTGGGTGATTGTGTGCATGTGGATGCACTTGTGCTGGCAAGACTGCTTGCAGTACACTCAAGGACATGCAGAGAAACACAACAAGGGATAGTGATCAACAAGTTTTTAGGGTATGTTCTGGGTGAAAATGCTACGATGCAGAGTTTCCAAGACCTGCATTTGACTGGGAAGTTTCTTACCAGCTTGCGTTGAATCCATCGCCTGTAGTATTGAATTGATAAGGACACATACACACGTTGACATCTGTCAGCTTTCACACATTTTCCTTCTTGAAGTTGCCAGGAGTAGCCTATTCCAGCAACGACGTCATTCCATGGCTTTCCATCTTCCACACCATTCATGCCGTTGTGAGCAATGAGAACTGGAAAACCTGAAACAACTTGCAGTAACAGCAAAAACACATCCAGTTGAGGGCACACTTGGGAACATACCATACATTGGAACAAAAGACCTGTTTGCTTCCCCTCACAGGAGTGATAGTTATGATCCCAAGCATAGGCCAAGTCTGCCATTGTAACAGCATGCACACAACTTACAGCAACTGAATTGAGAAGAGCAAAGAGTTGGAAGAGTATGCCATCAGTTTTGTGCAGCATGTGGTGCAGGCAACACAATGCCTATAGAACATCCTTGGATCTGGTAGAAACAGTCAGCCAGGCTGGAGCCAACGAAGCTGGAGTCCCAGTTGTGCAGCCCTAAGTGGAGGTTAATATGAGACAAAGAATTTTGTTGCATATTGAGGTTGTTGTTTTGCTCCAGCTTGGTGCAACCTCACTGATGCAAGGAGACTGCAGATTTCTCACACGTGTGCAGTGACAACATGATACTTCTTGTTGGTGGGCTCAGTTGATTCTTCTATGGAATACCATAAAATGTCTCATTATATGCCACTAGCACCTTTCAGTTGTTAGCTGTGGTTGTGGATGAATGTGGCCATTGTGGGTTCGACTTCAAGCCAATAACACCTTCAGTTTCTTTCTTTCTCCCAGTTCATTTGTGCCCAGGGGACACTGCACCTTGTTTATCATGGAGTCTGCCTGAAACCAGCGACTTTTTTTATCCCCCTTCAAAGCATATACACAGTAGTGAGTTGCAAGAACAAGTGCCTGTTAAAAATGACATGAAAGCCAACAAAAGAAGGCAGGGATCTTACTGCACCTTGTGAGCTACTTCTCAAGTGCATCTGACTGGAAGAAATCTCCCTGTGATTGGAAAACCTCTTACTGCAGATTACCATCTGGCTGAGCAAAAACCTACAAGCAACTCACCATGGCCTACAACAGGTTGTCATATTATATCATTGGGCAACATACTGTTAATTGGAAATGGAGTCACCCAAAATGTTGATGATATGCTCTTTATTCCTGGCACCATCCACTAAGCTGTGAGGAGGAAAACTATGGCCTGAAAACAGCCGAATTGACACAACAGCGAAAACGACTGATCAGGGACCCTATGTTACTGCATCAACACAATTTAACATCAGCACGCTGGCAGCTTTTTGTGAAAGGGGCAACCTGGACAACATTAACTACCAGTTCTTTTCTAGGTCCTGCTCCTGTTTAGCACACTGACCTCCGCCCAGTGATACATTCCCTTCAGTGACAAAGCACTGCAACTGCCACTCCATTGTTGGTTCCCATCCATGAACGTAATTCCTGCAACTGACGCGTGTGCCAGAGAAATGTGACAGGCGGGCACCCCAGTCGACACTGATGACTGTCAGGCTATCACCTCCTCTGATGCTGGTGCCAGAGAGCAAGGGGAGCACTGATTTCCTGACTGGGTATTCAAGCTTGGCCAATGCGATGTCGAGGTGTTTCTCATAAAATCCAATTTCCTGAAAGAGCATCACCGCATCAGGATGGGTAACCACGCTGACAACCTTCACATTAACAACACACAACACTTCAGTGCCACTACGCATGCATTGAGATTACTGACATTTCATGCCACCATACAAATGCAAGAACTCCCCAGCATACACGACATGCCAAAATAACATCTCAGTAAGGAATCAATATATCCTAAGCTGTACTGTCAATGCAAAATACTGCCAAGATTCAATGTTCTTAAATAGGACAGCCGATGGCCCCAAATAGAATAATACCACTGCTCCAAAAGCCATGTCGCATTTGTAACTTGCGTGATTGGAGGTCAAAACGTGCGAGTCAGAAAATTGACCGAAACGACTTTGACACGCCATATCAAGAGCTTTCTGTAGAGCCCTTGAACGTGGCAAATAGAGCTGCCGTTCTTGCAATATTTTTAGAAGAACTGAAACGCCACTTTCATTCTGTTGGCACCTTGGGAGGAGCATGGCGAGCTCGTCTCGCCCTTGACAGTAGGTGGATCGGGCTGGGCTATCACTAGGGGAGGTATAGCTTGTTGGTTTGGTATATGCTGAAGATTAGGCTAAATTCATCGCAGAATCACGAAAGAAAAGATGCAGACTTGCCACAGATTTTGGGTGTCAACAAGAAATGTGCATTTGTTGTGGCCAAAGGCCAAGAGACAAGTTGAGTAGTGCAAGAGCATTGACTTAGCCCTGCACGCCAAGGTTGGAAAGGCATGCTGCCGCTAGCCCAAGAATGGCCCATGTTGGCACCAACATTGCCAATCGTTAAATTGAGAATTTCGAAAACATGAGTTAGTGTAGCGGAAGAGATGGCCCACAACAAGTGTGATTGCAATGATGCCAAAATTCTTGAAAGTCTGTGGTAGTGCCTATTTACATTCTACAATGGGGTTTTTGCATAATTTGGGCGGAATAGGTTGGCACACATGGGGGCAAGGTGAGCACAAAACTGTAGGGCATTGAGGCCCTGACGAAGATGAGCAGGGAGGCTTTGGAAAAGGCTGTGAATCTCTTGTTGTATGGTGATGGCTACTGTAACCAAGATCGCTATCAACCCAAATTCGAATAAGGACTCCGAATCTGGTGACAAATTGATTGATTGAGTTGAATTTGCAAAGTTATGGCAACAATTCGAGGTGTGACATCATTTTTGAAGTGGAGGCAGTAGCATTACAACACACAAGCGTCAATCCGTCTTTACCTCCACTTCCGGTGTCCATTCATCATCACCAATGTACACGCTTGATTGTCCAGCATGAAGGGACACGCACTCAGACGTAGTCAATATATATTGAGGATGAATCAAAACACCGTTGCAAAGCATAAAAGCCTCAAGTGATGGCGTTTTTATCCTGGCAATATAAGGGAATCGGCGTTGGAGAGCCATAGTAAGCTACAAAACCATGTGCCACACTCAAGTATCAGAATATCTCCACAACATGCTGAAATATACAAGGCCACGGTCTTAGATATGCTTTACAGCACTCTCATTTCTCGTTTACATTGTAAAATGCATTGTTCAGCGCTTCCTCCACCCTGTCTCTTTGCCACCAAATGCCGATTGGGGATGTGGGATGAAGACAATTGCACATTAAAGTCAGGCTCCAATATATACAATTTGAGACGATGGAACTTGGGCCCGATGTTCTGCACTTTTTTGTCCCCAATTGGGATATCACCGTTGGTGTGCAGTCCAGTGAATATTGTGCAAAATTGCAATGTAGCACAATATTCACTGGCCTGGGCACCAATGGTGATGTATCTCCATGTTCGTGATAATGCAATTTGTTAATTTACCAATGCCACATTGGCCACTCTTTCATGTGTTATCCAAGATCACTCGCATATGGGCCAATTTTGGGTGCTTTTGTTTTCTTCCAATCTGTTTGCCCATCTGGCTTGGACTTGGCAGCTGGTTTTCAGGTGCAGATGATTGATTCCTGGTTGTTGCCTGGCTGGCCATTCAGTGTGGCGGCACTGCCATAGTGGCAGGGTGACGAGCATAAGCCAACTCAAATTGGTTATATACACCATCGTACAAGTACAATCATTTGTCAGGCCTATGAATGTGATGACGATAATGTCCCAACATAAGACAGCCTTGCACTACCCAAAAAAGTTTAACAACTTGATTGCTCAACTTTCCTTCATATCCACCTGTGCTCATTCTAGGAGGTGTAACCGCCCTTTCAAGGCCAGCCACCCATGGTCGTGGGCTCAATCACACTCCCTCTGCTTGCATAAAAAGGAAAGCACACAGAGAAGGCTGCATCATGCAACTCAACCTGTGGGTGTCATGCTCAGTGGCATGCCATCGAAAGGCATGGCCCCTATTGTTGGGCAGCAATGGGCAAGCAGCCTCAGAGGGATGACTATCAAGATTTCTTCTCTCATCCCATGCACACACAGCTTGTATTGGACTTGCTCGGTACCCATGGGTATCGCTCAACCAATACGGTAGCGGCCCAATAGGGCGGCAGTCACAATAACACAGTGGTTACGAACAACTGGCACTTGGCCCTAGCCTAGGGTGTTGGCCACAGTGGTGGGTCCCGATTAAATGGCCCTTGAGCATTGGGACTGGTACGTTCCCTCACTGCCAGTTGTGCACTACACAACCAGTGGAACAACAGTTGCACTCCTTTTCAGAGCTGTCCCCTGCCATCCTACTGCTTGCAAGCACCATGGGCCCCCACCCCACCCCACCCCCCCACACACACCACCACCAATTGTTCAGGGATTCAGCCCACCCCCCCTCTCCCCCCCCTTCCTAAATGCCTGCCGCTGCAGGTTTATGCTGGGCATAAAATGGTCGCAACAGTCACAAAAGTGCCATTGTAGGCTTCTAGAATCGATATGCAGAATAGCTAGACCCCTCCTGGGGTTGGCAGCTTTGAGTGCTGACTTGCTGATGCAGGTGATTGGAACGTGCCATGTTGTTGTACTTGCCTTGGGCGATATGGACCAGGGCATGGTGATTGCATTGCCACCCTGCATCTGCCACGTCCCAAACTATCACAAAGGGCCACTGCAAGGATCTAGACCTGCTGCACGGCCTGGCGGGACTCCTGCTTGGGGTGGCAGTCGCTCCCACGAATGTCAAATCTGCAAAATCGCTGTCACACACATCTGTGCCCATGTTCACTTCTTGACCCAGCCTGGGTCCCATAATGGGGATATAACCGGAAAAATGTGCCTCAGGCACAGGCTGTGTAACAGGGCGTCGCCTGTCATAAACATCGACAACGCAGTGAATGCCCATCGCTCCGCACCCCACACTCTATCAGCCTTCTCCATGCTCTGCAACAGGGTGGTCAAGTTGCCCTGTTGTTCGCCAAGCAGACAACCGCCACTGCCAAATCTGCAGGAATCCTAACCCAGAGTGTCCCTCCTGCCTTGCATCAGGATCACCCGGCCGTAAAAGCTCCTTGTCCAGGGGCTGGTTGCCCTAGGCGCAGGAGGGCAGTGCGGCTTCCTGCTGCCCGGTGCTGCTTGACCGTGGTTAGCGACAAGTGCGTCGCCAGAAACCTAGTTGGCAGGACTATGGAAACGTGCTCTGGTTGGTAGGACCCATACTGGCAGGGTTTAGGGCACCATTCATCTGTCCAAAGGCAAGATTTATCCATTCGAAAGCACGATTTAATAATTTCCCGATAAGAACTAGCTGCAATTTTTATCCATCGACTGTAGACCGTTTTCAGGCAGCTCTACAACTTGGGACTTAACAGAGCAGCCAGTCTTCCCCTGAGAGCAACAGTTCCAAGAGCCACTCTGTTTGATTTTGCTATTTCTAACTGAAATGAAGTCAGAAGCAGCTGCTCTGCTGGGAGGCCAGAATTGTGAAATGACATAACACAAAATAGCAATGTTTACAGCAGTCGCTTGCAGCACAAACAGAGCACATTGTTGTAAATGTTCTGCAACAGCAAGCATGACACAAACAGCAGCATGAATTGCCGGATTGCAACTTGTTCACACCAGAAAGGCAGCTGCAAGCACCTTGACCTTGGCTTCACAACACAACAACCATTAACAACACATCTGGCAGTGAGGCCTCCAGTCACCGAAACACATGTGCTCTACTGTACGCAAATGTACATAAATACACAGTTCAGGTGGCAACAACCAACTTCCAATGCACACTGTGCCATGGATACTGTCTGACAATAGTCAGCTACAAATTTCCTTGGCCACCATTACAGATTCTTGCACCTTGTCTTGATCATTGTAGTAACTCCCCAGAGATCTTTCTGTCCCGAATCCTGAACAGGTGCACAAACCATTTGGCAACTTCACTTCGACAAAAATGGGAGTTTAAACCCAATGGCATAGCGATCCATGCGCTGGTGGACATTTTGAAACACTGCCCAGCCAATAGGCTATGAACTTCACAGTGTGGAGCTATTTGGAAACTGGGCCATCAGATTCCAGCTGCTGCGTTCATTTGGAGATCCAGTTTTTTTGGAGAAAATTGACAATCTTTTTGAGATACAGTTGTGTTGATAAAAAGACAATGTAGGGCAATGATGTGACCACACAGATTTCGATGCACTATTTTACAGCAGTCCTGCCGCAAATCGCCAGGTTATGATTCGATGCACTGGCACCCAGCAGGAGCAGTGCTCAAGTGTTAATGAAATACTGTTGGGTTACTGATGAATTACAAATGCGGAATCTGCTCAACACCACAGCAAGTTACTATTGGCTTGTCATACCAGGAACTTGAAGATGCAGTGATTTGATTGCCTGCAGGTGATCTCCCCACAACCCGACACAAATCGCCACCACAGTGATGCCTGCAGCCAGAACAACCCGTTGCCACATCTTTGAACTGACCGGATCTGCAACCAGGGGAGCACAATCAGCGTTAGCACAGCTCTGCAGCCAGTGCCTTGCATCAGCAAGCGCTGCAGATCACCAGGGAACATTCGACTGAAAGACTTGCCTGGCAATATCAGCCAACGCTGTCTCAGCACGCAGTGTGCTTGTGTTGATGGTCACAAGGTGCTTTACTGGGTGGTTTGCGCAAGCCCTTCTTCTTCCCAGATATCCACGTTTCTCAATAAGGGGCTGCCACTTGCAGAAGCGGCCCCACTGGCTGGTTGGACGTTGAATTCTGTCCTGATTGAACCTGCACGACTCGCAGTATACCGCTCAAGTGCATGCTTGTTCACTCCAGGGGCTGCAAGATTGAGCTTGCTAGATGGTGCAGTGCCCCAGCTTCGCAGCACGCGGCGGGCACAGCCAGAGTCGGGGGACAACGTGGACAGTCATCCTGGCAGTAGGCCGCTGAATATACGGCGAGATCTCAATACATCCACTGCGAGGGGCAGCAAATCAGCATGTGCGTGCAGTCGCCACCAAGCAAAAAAATCGAACAAAGTCATTGACTTGCAGCAAGTGGCAGCAACAGCCATGGGCGAGGTCCTGAGGGGCGAAGCGAGACGAAGGGCAGCGCGCACCTTTGCAGTCCGTTCAACAGCAGGTGGATTCCCCAGGCTTTCCAGTCAAGCGCGACGCTCGGGCGTGCGCAGGGCCATGGCACTTCTCCAGGTTGTCGGCTCCAGGGATCCGACAAAGTCTGGGACGCAGCGTCCGCAGGCATTTTGGTGTCTCTCCAAATCAAGCCTGACTGCCACATCGAAGGTGGTTCCATCATCTCTGAATCATCATCAGGAAAGCCCAATCCTGCACACCAGACTGCACTTCAATCGATGCAGTCTGGAAAGTGGTTATGGTCGAGGACCCAAATCACAAAAAGAGAGTGCAGCGCTGGAATCGCGAGAAAGCTCGTGTGGCCCAGCATCATGAAGGCCACAAAACCCGTCGTCAATTCGATGCGTGTGGGGGTTTGCGGTGGGGGTTTTTGCGAAGAGGGGCGCACTGCCCCAATATCCCATGCCTCTTGTGTGACCCCGTCTGCTTGCTGCTTAAGAGCAGTGAAGTCATGGACTCATAGGCATCAGAGGTGGCACTACGCTATGTCTCGCAGTCCTGACACCATTTTGGTGCACCTCGGTGCCAAATTCCAAAAGGCTGCTTCCTTGCCAGTCCCAACAAAAGAACCCTCGAGAAATATGAGCACTTGAAGCGAAATTATTTGCGTCAATCTGAAAGGTCGTTAAGTTCACACTACTGAAGCAAACCCTGTTTGCAGTTTCCATGAGTTCATGGACTGATAGGGTGGTGCAAAGGTTGGTGCCGATACATGGCACAACCCTTCGGGGTATGCACAGCGCAATGGGACATGCGTAAGCCAAAATCCCAGGACAGAAAGATACACACCGGGGTAATGCCCCCTTCACACGGATGCAGGGCTTCCTTCCCGAGGGAATTCCACTCGCCCGACCTCTCAGTTCCCACACTCTACAAACGAGGCGGCTTGCTCGGTGCACCAGTCGCAAGGCCAAAGCGTCTTACAGGCCGGGGGCAGCTGCATCGCACACCCCCGCCTTATTTGTATATTCTTGTCCAGAAACTCATACAACAAGTAAAAGGGCCACTCCAAGTGTCCATTCCAAAAGTCCTATCAATTCAAAAGGACCATCTCCCCAAATTCCGACCAGGCCCTGTGTGTAAATCCTATGGCTCTGCCGCCCATTGTCCCCTCAACGCTACCTCAGCCTCACTCCAAGGGTCCCACAGGGCTTGTCAATCCCATTGATCCATACAATATATAACAAGTTCCCTCAAATCAAAAGTTATAAAAAACTAACGTCCACTGAAGGGGCAACCTCTGCAGTACGGCCTTATGCAAACCCAGGATGTTCTGTCACCTTATTCTGACATATGCTCCAACTGTCATATTGCCAACGCTCGCCTCTGCTCGCTCCCTCCGCCTCCGCTGACCTCAACCATGCTTCTCTGCCAAGGGAGGGGGCTCCTGCTCAACGTCCGGCTTGGTCTTGTGCCCTTGAATCCAGCCTTGCACCTCAAACTTAACGCGTCGAACTTCCATCGTGCTTGCATGACCTGCATCTGTGCATTTCTAGCCCTCGATGGCCTTTTGGAGAACGGGCGAATCCAAGTTCCGCTTGGGCGGTCCTGGGGGTAACTTGGACAGAATTCGGCGCTCTTCTACCAAAGCACTCAATGGCCCGTCTCTCAGATACGCTTCGTCCAAGCTTGGCGCATTGAGGCGCTTGTGGAAGAAACCCCCCATGACCCGCCACTGCTCTGCCTGAATTTCCTCCTCCACAATCTTTAGCGCACACCACACCACCGGTTTGTTGTCCATGCGATGCAACTTCAAGACCTCCACATCCCTTCGGGAGGCGTCCCATGTGGGCTTCAACCCAATATACCACATGACTTCAAATTGCATGAGCACCTCGGACTGCACTGCAACAAACAACGCCCCCATGTCCAGCGAAACCTAGAAGGCCTCCCCCACTTGCTTCACCATATCAAATATATAGTAGTCATCACTTAGGGAGGCCTCCCACACCTCCAGGAGTGCGCGCTGGAGATCGTTGGCGTGCTTCCAGACCCGGTCCACCACCACCTCCCCCCGCTCGTTGGTCCATTATGCTTGGACCTCTGGCGCAGCAAGGCGAGCAGCCTAGAATTGCTCCAGCTGCTCACAGAATTCCTTGACATCATTCAGGCCCAGGAGGGCCTACGCCTGGCGCCACTCCATGATCTGGTCCAAACTGGCTGGAGCACCCTCACCAATCATGAAGCAGGCCATCTTCAGTGGTGGCTCAGTAGTTGGGAAGCTCTCACGCGCGCCACAGGCTCAGCGCAGCTGCTCCCGCATGGGCCTGCATATCCGCCCCTCACGCACGGCTACGTATGCCTCACAGGTCAAATCAGTCAGTTTTCACCCAATCGGACCGCCCTGTTTCCTATGGCCCCCAAACTGCGAGTGAAAATATCTCCAAAAATGCTCATTTCCGCTCCAAATCTTCTGATCAAACTACCAATTGATTGTTTAAGAAATTTCCTATCTATTGATACCTTATACACCCTTTAATGACCACTCTACACCTATAATGACCACCTGGGAAGCTTACTCCCAGTCACGCCATCATCCATGTCTCCCACGGTTGGCTTAACATACAGGATGGTTTGACAGCGCCCGATACTGCCAGCGATATCCTCGATATGTCACCACCCACCATCCGCACCCGCATCCCCTCTGAGTCATCCACGAAAACCACCCTCTGGGTCACCGCTCCAGTCACTCCCCATCGCCCCCACGACCCTGCCCAGGGTCCCAGGCCGGCGTGTTTCTCTCTCCGGGGCTCCACCGCAAGCCGTCGCCAGTCAGATCGGCGGGCAGCCCCTGCTCCGTAAGCCCACCGGCTGAAATTGTTCGGGCTGGCCTTGCGTGCCGCGCACGAACGTCCAGGCCATCGAGACCCACCTGTCCGGGCCATCCGGAGTGGGGGCAAAGACACGCAATCCCTTCCGAAGGGAAACCACACGGGCAGAATGAAATTCCAAGGGGAGGCGGTCCAATCCCCCCAGCGGGAAAGGGCCAGACCTGCGCGGACGTGGTTCACCATCGTGCGGCTGGATCCCCCGTCGCCGGCCCATGGTCAGAAACGGAGCCGCCTGAAACAACGATGGGCATTGCTCTGGTTTCACACCGCAGGGCCTCTCCTTGCTGGCCCCTGAGTCGAACGCAACGGTCGCTGGACGGAGGAGTTGTCCCTCGTCGTGGCACGGGGACGAGCGCTCCCGGCAACAACCCCAAAGGCCTCTGCGCCACCTCGGGTTCGAATGTGCTTGCGCATCTGGGATGCTTAGCTGTACGGGGTTACGTGAGTATGCCCTGGATGTTGTTGTCGTGTCTGGGCCCAGTTGCCGTAGTCAGTAGTCCGATACTGCCCGATAACTCCCACAGTCTATACGATTCCCTCTTAGGACCACCAGCTCCAATGGCCAAGGCTCCCCCGGACTGGAGTCCCTTGCCAAGGCAATCTGGGCCTCACAGGGCACCAGCTCGACGCAACTGAGGGTCGCATTATGATGCAATAATGCTCTCATTATTGGTGACCCACGCAGTGGCGAGGCAGATAACTGAGCGCAACGCTGTAGCAACAGATTAGTGCGAGTGATATTAAGACTATCCGTATTTCGAGATAATTCCTGATGGAATATTGCCTTGCCTGTTTCCAGATAGGTCCCAGGTGGTGGGGCAAACGTCAAGGGTGCACCTGCTCCCGTCCCTCAAAAAGGACATGGGCAAACTCATGATGGTAGCAACGCCATTGCCTCGACTGTGAATGCAGTGCATTGTCACTTTCGATGATGCGATCGCCGACATGAGACATCAGGATGTGTGCACCGGCACCCAGTGCATTGCTCAACTTTTTCTTTACATTTTGGTACGCCGTCCAAGGCTCTGTACCAAATTAAGCAAATAAGTTCCCCAAAAAATCGTTGCGCTGCGACGGGGGCACAGCCTGGTGGGCGGCCCCTTCAACAGCCCAAATTCCCACCAGCTAGTTAAGCCTCCACTCTCCATCTCGCCTGCACTGCTTCTCCCCCCACCAATACAAAAGAGAAAGAAGACCGCCATGAGAAAGAAAACTAAAAAGCGATTAAGAAAACATCCCCTCCATGCATGCACTGCTATCTTCTCTGTTCCCCTCCCAAGAACCCCAAAGCGCCACGGTCATTTTCCTCATCGACGTAGGTTCGGTCCAGAGTGCCGGTCAATTGAAATGCAATGACTCGCCTGCTGCCTCTGGTCAGCAACAACGCCCCACGCGCTTATCAAACAATCCCCACACAACAGAAACCAGCCAAGCGACCCTGCCAAACCGCCAACACAATCGCCCAAGTCTCGCAGAACCTCTGCCACTTACACCACAGATGTTGGCAGGTCGGCCCCTGGTGACGGTGTGGGCGCTCGCGCACCCGCCCAAAAGTTGGCCAAGAAATTTGTCGCCCCCCAAGCAAGCGGCTGCAAAGCTGCCCTCCCGGCCCAAGACCCTGTCACCAGGACAACCACAAGCACGATGAAGAACGTGGAGACGAGCACAAGCAGAAGAGAGGAAAACAAGCAGGAAGCCTAGAACTGCGGCACTGTGTGCAAGTTGTACGCATAGGCACACCCACACTTGGCCCGCCCAGGGTGTCAGGGTCTTGTTTTGTCCTTTTGACAAATGTAAGCAAAGAAATTCACAGAACTGGCCTGCGCAACCCAACATGCAGCAACGACCTGGACAGACTGCTGGGTCTTGTGAGATCGTTCTTTGCGTGAAATGATGTGTGCATGTGGACAGCCCTACGACGCTAATGAATGGCAACACATGTGCCACGTCCAATGTGCATATCTGAACATATGGAGTCTGCGCTCTATGACAACACAGCCACTTTCAGTCTTACCCGCTGCCTGCCACACACCTATGTGATGAAACGCTACCCACATTCATTTTGTTTAACGACACAAAAAGCACCCGGTTTAACAGAAATGCTCCTCCGGTAAGCTTGTTGGTCCTTGATGTCAACAAAACAAAGCCGATGCCACGGTTCCTCGCTCTCATGCTGTAATTTACGTTGTGCACATACACTCTGAGCTTTGTTCCACACTGAGAAATTATCATGAATCGATCACGATTAGGAATGGATAATACCCTGGTGGAGGCATCTCTGCAACAATTTCTCCACAATCTGTTGCCAGAATCCCAAGCATGTGCACACCTCTCTGCACCTACCCTGGCGCCCTTCCTCAAGACTTGGCGCCAATCCTGGCCCAAGCAGGCTGCCTCACCCGCCAGCAACAGGGGCCCAGCCCACCAACCTTAGCACGCACACGCCAGCGCCCATCATCCTGCCGAGGAGAACCCTTGGGGCTTGGAGCCCACACCGACCACACCACGACTCGCGCAGTCAGGCTAATGACTCAGCCTGCAGGCCTCAAGGGTCCAGCTTCAAGAGGGTGGCCGTGCGCATGGGGTGGGAGACGGGCATGGCAGGGGGGCGACCCACACCCACCTCATCGGCGGGTGCGCAGCCTGACTGACATCCTCCTTGAGGGTCCTGCCTCCTCAGCCGCCGCCTCCTCCTGCATGGCCTCCTCCGCCTCCCTGGCGCGCAGCGAGCGCGTGCGCTTGCGCGATCGCCCTGAGCTCGATCGTAGCTCGTAGCCCTGATCAAATCTCACGGGTTCATGCCGGGTGCGAACCGGGCGGCTCACAGCCATCTGCGAGACGACCTCTGAGGGCTGGGACCTGGATCTGGTGAGGATGGACGACGGGGGGTCATCTAGTGGGACAGCGTCTGAGCTGACGATGGAGAGGGAGCTCTCCAGGGCGTAGCGGGGCCGGCGGGCACGCTGTGAGCGGGGGCGCCTGGGAACGCCTGCGGACACCGGCATATAAGATTCTGACACTGAAGCAATCGAAGCACAATTGGTAGAGTTAGCTCTATGCTGTGGTGGGCGCTTGGGTGAACACCTGTCATGGGCTAAACAACTATCTTGGACGAAGTTGTCTTGATGCAGAAGCACACAACGCTGTGGCTATCATCCAACTTGCTGTCCATCAGGATGCATTCATGCATTCAATCAGATCGTGATGTCTCCATCTCTGGTGCTCTGTGAACTAGAGTTGACCAGAGGGACAGGCAACTTCCCACCCGACCATGCCAAACAAATAAGCAAGGCGCCGTTGGCATTTCCGGCACAGGAGTGACTGCTATGATAACTTCCTCTGAGGCACTGCACCTGAAATAGCTCAACGCATAAAGGAAAACAAATCTTAGTCATGATTCGACCCCTACTTCGATTTTCAGCTTCCACCTTTGATTTCCGAGTTTGAATTCTCAGTGTTCATCAGCCAGTGAGTTGTTTGACGTACCATCGCCTTCCGGCACCACCTCTGGGCCCTCCTCAGCAGATAGTCGTGTGCCAAGCATCTCCTGCCCATCCGGTGGCTCTTCCACCTCCCTAGCCTGCCAGGTCTCCTGGGCCTCCCGTGCCTCCTGGGCCTCCCGCGCCTCCCGCCGCAGCTCCCGTGTCTCCCGCCGGGCCTCCCGCGTCTCTCGCCCTTCCATACTGCCAATCTCCTCCAACACTGCTGCCTCAACTGCCCTTGCATTTGCCGCAATGCTGTCATTGCGTCCATTGAAGTCCTCCGCATTGGTCACTATGGTCCGCAGGTCGTGCCGCACGGCCCGCACGCTGCGGTAGTAGCACGGGTCCTGCAGGCGCTCAAGGACGATGGACAAGGACAGGGGCAGTGCCACGGCACGGTTGTAGTACAGCCGTTCAATGTGGCGGCCACGTGAGCCGGCAACGGGGTAGGACTCATCCGGACCTGGCACCACCAGGATTCTCATCATTTAAACATACATTTGATATACCAATGGCATGGATAGGCTTCAAACTAATGTGTTTAAAGTTGTATACTTGCTTCAACAACTGCAGTATTTAGAATACTGTCCACATCGATAGACAACTTGCAAATAAGCAGACATACAATAAATAGGCTTCAAATAGATTGCATCAATGGTGCTGTCCGATGATCCAAACTCAGTTGAGACACGTGGCACGAAATGTGTACTGTTTAACGTTCCCACATGAATTCAATCATCTGCTCATGCAAGTGGGAGCCTCACCAAGAACATCCACAAAGAGCAGTGCCTCTTCCATCTGCATGGCGCTCACAATAGTGTCCGCGATGCTGTTAACGGTGGTCTTGTCCAGACAACTGTGGGAGCCAACAGGGGCAGCACCGTTGGGATGCATCTCCCAAGGGCTGAGATTGGACTCGCTGTACTCTGCCAGCACAGACCACAGTTGGACACAAATGCCAGAATGCATCAGACAAACAATGCATAAGACCTACTGAACATGAACTTCCACAGACATCAACAGAACTGAAAGAACAAACAGGTTCAGCAAAAGCATCACCAGTGTCAACAAGCAAGTCCGGCACTGTCGACACAGCCTCACAATTTTTATATCACACAATAACATCGTCCAATGTCCTGAAGTGCATGAGCACGACCCACGCATGACCAACACAAAAATGCAACATATGCCCAATGAGCGAATGCAGCATATGCCCAATGAGCGACTCACCGAAGTCCCCGCCCTCGCTGTTCTCTTGCCACTGCACAGCAAACCGGCCCCAGAGGGCCTTGCATTCCCAGATGTTTTCAGAAGGATCAATGCCTGGCGCTTTGTCACATTTTATCTCTGCCGTCCACCAGCCATCCGTCCTGTCAGTTTCCTCAACGTAACAAACCTGGCACAGCAAGGACGCCATGTGAGTTCTCGTTTGAATAGGTGAAAGAAATCCAACTGGACTGAATAACTGAGCTCAGGACAATGGCTGCATCACACCATCACAAGTGAACTGGATCTATCAGAAGGTCTCTGCTTGGGATGGTGATCTTGTGGCAAGGGAAGCATCGTAAACGCTTCTGCACAAGGAGCTCTTGTGCACATACCATATTGTTGATGCGCCCATTCCACCATTGGCATATTGAACTTTGCAGAGCAAGAATCTAGAATGTGACAGGATGCGAACACATTTGATTGCGGGAATGTGTGTAGTCGATTTGTCATTTCTCATATGCAGTGAGAGTCTGGCTCGAATGTGGCGAATGTGGCTTGTAGCGTAGACATGTGCATGCACTTTAGGGGGCATTCAGGGATGAAATTCAATGCCATTAAATAATTCAGAGAGCCCATTAAGAGACAGGGGCATTTAGAGACAGACAAGCACTGGACAAGGATGAAACACTTTCCAGCGATCACACTTCCTGCAATCTGATGAGAAAGCTGCAGGACTTTCTTTGCCAAAGTAGTACAAAGGCTATCTACTTTCTTGTACCTTGCTGACACATTCTTTCCTAAAAGCGTGTGCAACACTTCCCAAGAGGTTGTAAAATTTTGAGAATACAGAAATGTGGACCATAGGGCAGATATCCAGCAACAACTTCCAAGTGCGATGCGAACATCAGGCACCAAGACATGAACAACTAAAAGAACGCATAAACACAGCAACCACCACCACCTTGCACATGTCCCCCTCCTTCCACTCCCTGGCCAAGCCTTCCTCAAACTTGGTCCTCTCAATCACAAACTCCTCATGCCCGTACGATGGGGGTGGCAGCTCAACAACAATCCTCTTGCCAAAATTTCCATGCGAGGGTTCACTGAAAGCCAACGTGAGGCGCGCAATCGTTGGCGCATCCTTCACTGACAGTATGTCATACTCGATGGCCTCAACATCAGCGGGCTCTGTAAAAAAAGTACAACTTGTTTTACTGCAAGGCAACGATGGGAATGATTGTTTCAGCATCATCCATTGATAGCACCCATTCATTTCTCCACACCCCTGAAAGACAGCCAGTCTCTCTGGCTGAAAGCCAAAATCTGACAGAAGCAGGGCTGCAAAGCAACGATGTGTTGCAATTGACACTGGTTCCTCTGAAACGTTGGTGAACTTCCTGACTTCATTAACAAAACATACAGGATGAGATGAGATGGTCGCCAGTTTTTGTCAGGTATTTGGGCAGGGGACACATTCATTTTAAAGAAAAATATCTTTTGGCAGAAATAACAGAAATCGCATACGCAGACAAAGCCAAATCAGCAACATCCACGAACACACATACCCATGATACAACCATGAAATTCCAAACCATCTTTACCCAGCCCTAGAGCTCCAGAACACAACAAAACGTACCCACAATGCCAAGTAGAGAGAACAGCAAAGTGCTGAGCCCTATGCCAGTTCTTTTATAAAGAGGGATTCAAGTGGTGTTCCCGTTCGTTCACTTTCCACACCTGTAAACGACAGAGGTGATGATAAGTCGCTCCAGGGTGTGGCCATACTGCCCCGTGGCCCACAGGTCTCCTCCAGGTGCTGCCTGTGCAAATCCCAGAAGTAGACCACCCGATCGCCCAACTGGGGCACATAGGCATTCATGCAGGGGTCCACAGCCTGCACAAAACATACAGCACTATGCTTGCGCCTGTCTGCCTCCATATGTACCAAGTCAGGATGCTGTTGCACTTTTGCTTTCTCTATTCTGATTCTAGAAAATGACAAAGTACAGTAGGCCATAATTCATGGCCCATAACTAATGCAGATTAGGTGGAGTTCAGCATGCTGTTGTGTTCCCAGTTTTCTGTACTATTCCATCAGAGGGTGCAACTGTGATCAAGGGAGACCAAGAAAATGCTGCTTCTTGCATGCCAAATATTGCTTTCAAATATGAGCGAGTGTCGTGAAATAGAAACAACAGGCCAGCCAGAGCACCTGTGAATGCTTTTTATAGGCAAGGGTATTTGCTTCCCATGTGCTTGTGACAAGTGCGATCCATGGAATAACGATTCGGCTGCCTTTGCCCACACAGTAGCAGGCCTGTGACCCCAAAAAACAGTCTTAAGGGTGCTCTAGGCAATGCTTGCAAAGTGTAGAGACATAGGCCTGCATTCACTCGACTGCATTGATGGGCCTTCACCCACAGATGCCTTGTCTTGATCGCCACCCCAGAACGCAGCCTCACCACCGTTTTGTGTATGTACATGCCGCAATGTCCGGAGGCATTGGGCCAGCCTTGGAACGAATGAACTGGACCCTTGGTGCACCCCAACATCAACTTCTTGCCTGGTGGCTCTCTTCATGCCAAGTGTGGAAAGTAGTGCTCTGATGAAGTGCCATAGGTTGAACTCAAAAATTACTCTTCTGTGGTGCTGTATACCACTGCCTACAGCTAACAGTTCTGTTGAGTACTTTCAACCTCAGTTTTTTTTGCTGTTACCTGCCCAAAGCTGTACTGGGATGCTGCTGTCTGCATCCACAATGTGGTCAGGTATTCACACTGAGGTCAGGTAGCGTAGCATGCATTGATAATTTGCACAAAATGTGTACCACATCGTTGCTGGCAAATCTGCAATATGTCAAGTGCATTGACTAACTGACTACAGAGCAGCAGACTTGCCCAGTGCATGAGTAAACAACAGTGCTGTGATGAGTCACCTGCAGCCAGTTGTAAGCTCCCAGCGCCCTGCCGGACTGCGTCCTCCTGCGTTTGGCTGGCCGTCGGCCCCTGGAGCGTTGCCGCCGCCGTCGCCGCCTCTGCCCATCCACCCCATACTGATTGTCTGCGTACCAGCCCTGTGGATGCCGGGCGGCGCGACGGCGGGCGCGTCGCTGGTGCCCCTGTCACGGCCAGCAGTCAATCAATGCGGTCGGCCAAGCGAATTTGATGGACTTGATACCAACGCTGTACATTTCGTCTGAAAATTCGAGTCTCATTCTCAACAAGATAATATCTGGTGCTGGCTTTAGGGTAAACTAACTGATAAAGCGAATACGACTTCAGCAATAGACCAGAGTCTATATTGGGTGCAGCCCCAACATTTTCTTTTCAATACGCTAAATTGCGCCATGTTTGACATCCCCATCCAAACTGCTGCAACACCTTGTTGATTGTGTGCATCATACTACTGGAAAAGCACCGCTTCTTCAACTGCTGTACGATCTCACCCACCCAGCCACCTTGCTGCCACTGTCAGCATCCCCTGTCTAACCACAGAACGCCTATCTTCACATCATATTCCCTGCAAAGCTCTCCACTATGACGACCTGGACAGCCAAAGTGATGAGATGAAGACGATCAACATCAAGAGAAATCAACATCAGGTCATTTGTTTGCAATCATAAATCCATCCCTTTAATGGTCTATCCCAAACCAGCCTGTCACAAACAGTGCAATGGAAAACAAGAAAAATGTTACGGCAACGTGCCAACAACCCAACACAAAAAGTGTCTTACAAACTCCCCACCTCGCTGCCACTCTCTTCCCCTGTCGAAGATGCCGACTCCTCTTCTTCATCCATCTCCTCAATCTCTTCTTCGCTGGACTCTGCCAGCCTCCGCCGCCTCTGCCGCGATCTCTGCGCCCTCGTGGGTGGCCGGTTGCGCCGTCGGCTCCGTCTCAACCGCCCAGGGTCATAGTCCACGTCCTACACCCCCAAGTTAGCTAGTTTCACAACCACTGTGATGCTTCATACATAACATCCCAACTCTTCCATTTTGGTACACCCAGCACAAGACATTGAGAACGCAGATGAAGCACATCGCAAGATGGCAACACATGAGCAAGTGCAGTTACTTGCAATACATTACCGAGCCCAGTTGAAGCTGGCCAGGGACATACATCACACCTCAAATACAGCAAGATTAGTTTCCTATTTCTGAATGTGGCATCATACTTGAGAGATCAGGAATCATCTCCACCCTGTGGATGAGATACAGGCCTAGTGCCACCATGGTGATTGCACTGTGTTAGCAGCAACATGCTGCAACAAGTATCCACGATCAGGCAAGAATCTTTGTGGGGCCGTTATTCATCCCACAGATGATGAGGATCCCAGGGGCACGACTGTGGCAAGCACCCACCACACTACAGTAGGGATGGAAAACGTCAAAAACATTGTGCCTAGCAATTTAGCCTATGAGTGCGCATGTGTTACTTTACTAGTGTTGTTCAGCAACTTCTACTGTAGTTTAGCGACCACCTGGGGTGCATAAACATACCAAGCAATCCAGAATAGCTCACCTGCATGTCATCCTCCTCAATGGCACCACCTGTCTGTGAAGACATTTGAAAATCAGAGTCAAGGCCCTCCCCAGACGGACCTGGCATGCCATCTGTACCATCGTAGGGCCCCCCTGCCCCTGAGCTAGACTCCTCCCTCGCGCCATCTTCCTCATTCGCAGCAGACGCATTATTCGCTGCAAGACCCTCAGGCGCATCAGGCACAGCAGAGGTCTCGCCATCGGCAACGGAAACACCCGCCTCGGGGTGCTCGTTGCCTGCATGTGCATTGGTCTCCAGTTCTGGGGCAGCACACAGGATTTTGGATGTAGTTCCGTTTCTGAGAGTTGCTCTCAATTATGCAGTGAGCACCTCTACCTCCTAAGCCAGTGTACTTCTTGTTTGCCTCCACGCTGAGCAACACAGGCATTGGCACAGATAGCATGATGAATTCACCAGAGGCAAACGCACAGTTGTCACTTCAGTGCAGTTGGCACAGATAAGTAGGTTATAAACAGCCATACATCACTGGAAAAGCACAGACTGATGCCGTTAGTGATTGCAGCATTACTGCACATGCTTACAACAACTATGGGCAGCTCCCCGACCCTTCAAAGCCCATTTCAAGTTGCTGCTCTAGCAACTTCTGCATCACCATAACATGCTAGTCACCACTCAATGTTAGTACGAGTGCCAGTTATCAAATACAGACATAACACTGTAGCCAGTGCAAATACGAGCTCTTTCTCAAATACAAAACACTGGCATTACTAGAGCTGCCCAAGCCAACAGCATAACAACTACCAATTCCCACTATTTCTAACACTGTTGCAACCATTAACAACGTCAGTACGAAGCATCCCATCCATTTTCCCACCAGCTTCCGCCTGCTGCTCCAGTAGTTCCTGTTTGGCCATGGCCTGCTCGATCCAGTCCAGCATGCTGTTCTCCGTGAGTCCCTTCTCATTTGCCTGCCAAGCTGCAGCTGTGGCTGTGGGTGGGTACTGCCTCAGGCCCACAGGGGTGGCCTGCAGACAGTGGAGACCAACACCATTCGTTACAACATAACAAAACGACGAAATGTAACAAAAAATGTAACAAATATCGAGGCGCTGTCATTGCACCTTGAAGGCAACGATGGGCATGATGCCATGCACATTCTGACATGACACTCAAATCCTGGAGAAGAGTCTCATAGACACCTTCTGTCCACAAGAACAGTGCCTCTGACTGAAGGATTTAGATATACAATTACAACAGAATTGATGTAAGCAACAAAGCACAATTGCTGAGGATCATTATGATACAACAAATCTCCAGTCCACGATGATCTGTCTCAGACACAGCTGAAGACATTCTTTCAAGTATTTTTTGCCTCACACAGCGGATTCTCAGTGGTTACATGTCAAAAAAACATAACAATTCCCAGCGCTTGCACGTGTCCAGCGAAGCTGTTCGGAGGAAAAAAAACATTCTTAATAGCATAGGTTCCCACAGTTTGCATGAATAGAGAACTGCCAGTGCATACAAAAGAAAAGAGAAGAGAAGAAACGTGGAATCAATGTATCCTTTTCATAAATGTGAATAGAAAGGAGCACCAGGGAGCCCAAGAGGAAACGGGGGAGCATATCATGACAATCACAACAAGACACTGCCAGGGTGCCTTCCAGGCGCGGTGGCCACAACGTCCTGCACAACAGTTGCTCAGCAACCCATGTTCAGTGCATCACACCTTAGTTGCATGCATTCGCATTTTGCCTTGCCTTACATAGAGTTTACTGACAATGCATGCTGTTGAGTTCACTGCAAGAACTATGTAACTACATGTTCATCCACATGTACTAGGGACATGAACCATAAAGGTGTGCCATTTTGAGCCGCCTACAAAGGTACAATCATTCATTGTTTTGTGCTCCTCAGCACCTCACCTGCGAGTGGGCAGGAATGGGCAACACACTGAGGTCACCATGACGGCAGGCGTGCTGGATGTCCTCAGAGTAGGGGTTGCCCATGAAGTCACAAAAGGAGCACCTGAGGTATCAGGCACACTCTGCTCATTGAATGAAAATTGAAATGCTGCCAGCAGTTCTCCTGTTTGTGTTTGCCGGAAGATGACAGTGTGCAATCCTTGTGCATGAAGGTGATGGCCAGCTTGATTCCATCCACTACGACAGGTTTGCTAACTTTCCTCTCATTTGTTGTTCCATCCACTGACTACCACGATGGCACACTGTCATGCATGTCCCGTCGATGCAGGTGCTGCCCAGGCACTGGGAACGAGCAGCCAAAGATGTGACCGTAAAAGAGTCCAAAATCATGCACTCAGTGTGATAAAACCAAATACTGCCCATTTGTCTTTTCATTGCCCCCTGCTCCACCAACAGGAAGTCAACCAGCGTTCCTTCTTCCATGCCCAATAGGGTGCCCTTTTCTGGTGCCATTACACATGCACAGGTACATCACTCATACATCCTGATGTTCAACACCACACGAAAAAAAACAACATTCCCCCCCACCTCTCTCCCTGCTCCTCTGCAGGCTGCTGTGTCTCAGCATCCAGCACCTGGCCATTGCCGTCTTCAACCGTCAGGTCATAGTCATTGAGGAAGAACTGGTCATAGGGGGGTCGCGCCACAAGGTCCCTGGGACCTGTGCCATAATGGCTGACCTGCCCGCCCACATCCGACACCAGCAGGCCTACACCCCCAGGCATGAAGTGGCCGTCCACGATCTCGATGGGGTCAGCCCAACGGACCCTCCCTGGGTGTGTGTCTATGGAGCTGAAACTGCATGGCAGAAGATGGCAGAGGCGTCAATTTTAGGTCTGTGTGGGGGAACCAAATGGTGCAGAAAAAAAATTTGAACAAGCAATGATCGAGCAAGCAAATTGTAAATTTTGCGCAAAAGTACAATATATGAGAATGGTCAACTGGCATAGGAATGAGAAAAATAGAAACAAGCAGACAGAAAAGGCCATGAAACAGCACAATGAAGCACAAGAAACAACTGAAAAGAATCTGCCGACCCAAACATCCTTAAGAAGTCAGATGAGCAACGAGCACATGCGTGCCACTAGTGAACAACTGGAAACAAATGTAGAAAATGAAGTACTGCAGAAGATCATCTACTAGGTGCCAGCAAGGCAGTCAAGCGGAATAGAAGAGGGTCTCGGTTGTGTGCAATGCTTTATGCCCCCCTTGTCGCATGCCCACTGTTCCTTGTGGAGGTTTGGGGTGTTTCTTGATTATCAGCTTTGAAAACCTTGTTGACTGCTAGCAACCTGGACTTAGTACCTGTGTTCAGAAGAGGCACATCCCACAAAACCCTGACGGTACAACAGTGCCGCATTCGCCCAGGCGGTCCATCTATGGACTATACCCACAAACACAACAAAATCAAACTCCTAAATTTCAGCAGTCAGCACAGCCCTGCACGCTACTGCTTCAAATGACTAATTGATGAGTGCACTGAGCGACTGAAAAGAGCTCGTGACTGCTGAACACCAGTAAATAAGCACTTAAGTGGCTTCACTGTGCTACACCCTGACTGCAAAGAACAGCAGTTCTAGTCACCTCTTCAGCTTGATGCCCAACTCGATGTCCCACAGCACTGTTTCACCATCGTAGCCTGCTGAGAATGCAACTCGGCGGTCCATAGGATGGCACTCCAGGACGTGCACTTGCTGCGTGTGGCCCTCCAGTTGATGGATGAGCGACCCCGACCAGACATCCCAGCAGCAAATGCTGCCATTAGACAAGGCAGCGAGAATCTGCAGTGCATGGTAGCCACATTTTCCATTCACATTCCGCGCTACGTTTCAAGCCTAAGACTTGGAATGGAGTAAACAAGCACAACGAGCTTGAACATTAGCTGAACATGGCATGTTGAGCTGACCACTACCTGTCAGGAATGTAGGGCCTTCCTGCTTTCGTGTTTCTCATTGATACAGATTTTTCTACTTGTTTATCTCTACATATTATAGTCAACATTCTTTTCTTGGTTTTGTTTCCTTTTATTGTCGCGTGATACAAATGCAACCCCAACGGCTCCAAAAGGCGTCAGGGAGATTATGTCAAAGATTGCGGAGGAGACGACAAGCCCTACAAGCACTGGGAAAGAAAATGACAAAATAAGACAAAAATAAGACAGACTGAGTTCACAAACATCTTGCGTCCCTGTGCTCATTATCGGTCCTGGGCAAGATTTCAACGATGTGCAGATGGCCTGTCATCGACCTGCGAATATCTGGTCATGTCTTCATCACAATCCAGGCAAAGGAGCTGGGCAACAAGAATCGAACTTTTGTAAGCAAACTATATAAAAGAACAACTGCAAACATAACTGCTGCAAGCAAACATAACCTGCGGGGGACAGTACTTAGCACTCCAGGACTGAGCACCATTGTCCTCTACATTTCGAATTGAAATTCTGGAGTGAACATGAAAAAGTTGGCACGAAACCAATCAACAAATTGACAAGCAAGAAATGTGCTCACCCTCCGGTCGTCAACTGTCCAGGCAACTTGGTTGATGGCAGGTGCTTGCAGGTGGCGACGCCTTGATCGCCCGTCATCGGGTGCCGTCATTTGCGGCACAAGCTTCTGGAACTCTGCCCAAGTGGGGGGCCGGGAATAAGATGTCCTCCTCTTCACTGGGTGCCACAACTGGGCACCACAGAAGCAGCCAGTGGGCTGGTGTCCACACAAGAATGCGAGCCAAAGAAAAACAGAACGGTACGAGAGTGCGATCCACAATATGCTATGAAGCCATGCTGCAGAAGCAAATGCTCTTCTCTATAATGGGTGTGGAGGGAGGTCAAGACCAGAAAGAACAGGATAGACAATAGAAGATGCAGGGCACACAATGTGCACAGCATGCATGTACAACAGGACTGCATGAGTGGAGAGTAATGCACAGTGTGAAAGAAAGCAAAACACAGAGGCAGGAGAACGTATCCTCCGCACTTGGTGCCACAGCTGTATGACATGACAACGACCAGTTAGACGCTGGCCAGAAAGGACAGCAAGGAGGACAAGAGGACAACAAAAGCACATGACCTGCATGAATGTGCAATGCATACTGTGTGACCAGATAAAGTGCAATCTGGCCCAACGCTCTACCTGCATTGTACAATACTACTTCAATGCTGCACAATTGATGCCAGTATTACAAGGCACATAATGGTATACATACTGGTATGAGTCATTACTAACATTCAGAGTTCCATCATATCTCATTACTTGGCATTGTTGTCTGTAGAACTCCATAAAAAACCAAGCACCCTGACGCTGTCAGTCGTTGACACGTCTTGTCAGCCCTTGTGAATGTTCCACTGATAATTAGCACGGGGCTGGGTCGCTACTCCATTCTCACAGGTTCTACATTCTATTTCACTCCACAACACATTCTTCAGTGCGCTGCTTATGGTTCGATATTACATTCCACAGCATTGCCCAGCCTGAACATGAAACCAGTCCTCACCCTCACAGTGCCATCCTTGGAGGCGGTGGCCAGCTCTGCGCCCTGATGACTAAACTGCACCAGTGAGATGTCCTTCTCGTGTCCATGCAGGATGCAGAGCTCCGTGGGCTCTGGCCATTGTGGCGGTGCCAGTGGCCCATCGCACTGCGCTTCAGGGATGCCAGCAGCTGCCTGCTCGCGCGTGCGAGGCCCTCGTCTCCCCGGGTTTGGCAGCACCTGCCAGCAACAAATCACACTGTGTATCAACTGTGCTGTTCTAAGTACCAAGCATTCACTGCTTAGGCACTATGAACATGATGTCAAACATGCCACCAAGCATGTTCTCTGTCCTGCTGTGCTAGTGCTCAGTTGCTCCGTATTTGTCTAACAAAGCACAGCTCTGTGCAGCACTGAAGATTGATCACACACAACCAAACTTGCACCAAAGCACTGCCTCCTCTCTGTTGTGTGTGAGTACTCAGAGATTGCATGTCTGTCAACACATGCAGCCACAGCACTTTTGCACAACTCCTCACAGAATACATGACTTTAACCAAATGCACAGCTCACAGTTACAGCATTGGCACAAGTCCCTTTGATGTTGATCCCTGTTGGCCACATTTACACCACTCAAGCATGCACAAGCACCATGTTTTCACTTCTTGGGCCCACTGAGACACTGTTTAGCCCACAAGGCAGTATCAGTCAACATTCAGGAATCCAATTTGCAGTGACCAGAGGATTCCCTGTCCCACACCTGCCATGACCACATGTAGGTCTTGCCACGATTGCCACCTGCCACAATAAGGCTGCCGCATGGGCTGAAGGCGCAGCACAGCAGTTGCTCCTGTGGGGCAGTCATCCAGTGCTAAGCATATGCTTGGCAAAATTTATTCACATGTTATGGCATGTTGGCAAAAGTGGCAAATAGGTACTGAAATGTAATACTAGTACGATGTGCGATGTGAGGCTCAAGCAAATCCGACCAAAAGCCAGCAGTGCTCCAAGCCTGGCTGCATTCAGAAGCATGCCACTCCCACCCATCATCGTGCTGGCAGATCCCTGGTAAGTAAAGGCATATTACCATACCCCCATTAACTATGTTTGCTCAAAAAGATCCATAGCAATGCTGAAATGGTAACTATTAGCACATTGAGGTAAGCTTCACGCCATGAACAGCATGGAATGGTAGTTTGCAAAGTATTTGGAATTCTCACCCCACTTGTGCTCTGGTGGTGTGCCTGCTGCCTCCTCTGGGCCCTCTGGGCCACAACCGAGGCTGCCTCTGCTGCAGCTGCTGCCCTTGTCCTTGGTCCCTGGGCCGTAGAGCCAAATGGTGCAGTCGATGGACCTGCCTCTGCCACTGGCACCACACGTGGCGTTGGGGCAGCAGCCTCCTCAGCTCTCTCCTCACCCAAGTCCTCATCCAGCTCTTCTTCAACAGCATTGGTGACCACGACCACAGACCTGTTGTCCCCACCATGTCATCTGACATCAATATTCCTCACTGCGTTCTTTCATCCACTCATGAGCACAGTGACCACAATATACAATGCCTTGGACAATTTTCACGTTGACTGGGATTGCGTGGAATCACAAACAGGCGTTTCAGTCGGCAGCAAGGAACAACAAAATTTGGAAGCTTAAGAGCACATAATTGTCTTCTGAGTGAGAAGATGCAGGCAATCTGAACGCATTTCTTTCAGCAGGCTGTATTTGTCGATCAAACAACAGTGTAACCACTCAGTTCATCAGCACACACTGTCAAAACTGCTTGAGCACTGGCCTAATGACAAGAAATCAATTTTCGATGAACAGCGGCAGCATCCACAACGGCGAGCAAGAAATAGACCCAATTTCAACCACCCACTGAACCTCCCCTTACCTGCCAGAGAGCAAGCACATCAAAGGAAGGCACAATCACTGCATGAATGCCTGTGCCCTCACAGTCAATATGGATATTGACATGCTGGTCATGGCATGTGGCACACAAGATAGGGAAGCGAAAGCAGAAGACAGAAGACGAATGCCACAAAGCCCAGGAAGAGCAACCGACAAAGATGAAAAGTGAAAAACATCACCTGTTGTTCCCATCGCCAAAGCAATCATCTGGATTCAGGACGATCTGTGGGGCAGCATTGCCAGCAGCATCCCACAGACGGCAGCTGCCATCGTAAGATGTGCTCACCAGCGCCTGAGGGACCTTGGGGTGAAAACCCAGGTAGGTCACTGCAGCATGGTGACCCTTCAGGGACGTGACGGGCCTTCCAAGGGAGCCATCCTGAATGCCAGTGTAGCTGGTCAACACCATTTGCCAATTTCGAGCGGCTGCTGTTTTCATCGCTTTCAATCATCTGATGACGTTCTTTGAAAGAAGATTGACCAGTTGCCAAGATCAGAGCACCGCAGCGACTGGAGTGTTGCCTTCCATTGGTGGAGTCCAGAGTGAAGTAGGCGGATTTGTCAAGAATGTGACATATAACTGCCCTTGCACTGACTATGCTAAGCCATGCGTTGGGCACACACATGAGCAGCTGTCCCTGAACTGCTCTTGTTCCCATTGACCCCATCCTACAGCTGACTACAGCAAATGCTGCCATGATCAGCACACCAACTAGTGATTGCGAATGAAACAGGGTGTTGACACTTCTCAGAACAGCAACAACTCCATGAACCTCAGTCATTTCAACATCAGGGCATCAAAGGGCAATCGACAGGGAGCCACATTTTGTGACATCCTATCATTGCTGCGCATGCAATTGTTTTCTGCTGCATTCTGAAGTCCAAATTAGCTTCACAGCTTGTGCACCCAAATTCCCAAACCCAAGTTATTGTGCTGCCTATCAGCCTACAGCATTTGGCCCAAAAGCACAGCACAAATGCTAAAACACGATGATGCCAAAAATCAAACACATTTGCTGTCAATGGGGAACTGTGCCCACTGAATTACAATGCACAAAAGTGCGCTTTTTCAACAAACCTTCACAAATCAGTTGTCACACCCCAGCAGCAGTCACTCACCTCAAGGCTCCAGACCCGGATAACTGAGTCATTTGATGATGACGCAACCACCTTGCCATCGCAGCTGACAGTAAGGTCTGTGATTTCTCCCTGGTGGCCTCTGCAGGTCTTCCGCAGGAGGCCAATCCTCACAGACCAGATCTGCACACAGAGGGTCAGGTCAGAACAGCATGCGAGCATATGGAGGGCAGCTGGATTTCAGGTGTGGAATCTACCAATAAACTCTGACAAACACATACTTGCACCTTGCAGACAGAGACAGGCTCGCAAAAAAACCACCAGCGTCTGTACAGTGTCCTATGATCCTGGATGAACACACTCCCAATCTGGAAGTGTTTCCAGTTTCCTGCAGTTCCTGTCTGCAACTTCTGGCATCGAGTGTGCCAGCGCTTCAGAACTTTTCCTGAATCTTGCAGACCAGGCAACAGGCAAACTAGGGTTGCACAGTGATAAAGTGGATGCTTGTAGTCCACCAGCTCTCATTCAGCCCAACCTTCAGGTCATCCAAATCCATGTAAGAACCAGAAAGGGGCCATTTGACAGCCATGCTGTTGCAGGATGTTTAAATGAAGATAGCATTGTCAAAACCAGAGCAGTGTCTGAAAAGTGATTTCATATTCTTTGTTGGGATCCCACAAAGAACGAGATCCACTCTGGGGCAACATTCCACCATGAAGGAATGCACTGAAATAAAAGTATGGCAAAATCAACATACAAGAATGTGGAAAGGCAACAATTCTAACAAATTCAACATTATAAAAAGATTAAGACAAGAAAACAACACAAGTGGCAAGATCCATTCAAAAACAAACCAAATAAATAATTGACCAATTTTTTAAATCGTTTCACATGATAAGACAATCTAGTATGGCACAGATACATCAATCAGCAAGCAAAATACAACAAGCCAATCAGGGAAAGGCGTTGAGGACAGGGAGACGAGCGAGCCACCACCACCACCAAATCCTTGCTTTTCTTGCATGGCAGATGTTGGACAATATAAATGTAACAGCCAAGAGTGCCCACTCACTATACTGTCGCGTTGAACAATGTTGTCAAACCATGCCCGTCACCACAGTTTGTTCTGCTTGTACAAATTACAGCGTCACTATTAAGCTACTATCACTAACGACAACTATCACAAACCTCAACTGTTCCTGCACAATACCTGATGCGCAAGTCGACTTGGGCTCATGACAAGCCAAAAAAGAGAGTACAAGTTCCCTCACCTTCACAAGACCGTCATCCGATCCTGTGATGACGTACCGTCCCCCAGGGTCCATCGTCACGCAGTACACGGCGAACCTGTGTCCCCGGATCGTCTTTTGGTGGGCCCAGTGGCCCAGTGGCACACTGGGCGGCAGCAGGCCTAGACGGCTGTTGTGGCGGGGCCTCAGGCCCCCTTCCCGCTGCAGCAGGCGCTGCAAGGTGTTGGGCTGCGTGCCAGGGGCTGGCAGGGCCAGGGAGCCAGCGGACAGGGCTGCCCGGATGGAGGGGACCATGCTGAGTGAGCCCGCCCCAAGGAGGGAGCTCAACCCCTGGGGGGAGGGCAGCATCGATCAGCAGGCGAATAATATCATGGGAAGAAAGAGAGTTTGTTATCGACTGATTGCAGACAGGGTGTGGGAGAAAAGCGCACTAAGGAAGTGAATGCAGCATCTACTTAGAGACAAATACATCTGAGCTGTGTGCTTCATAATAAGTGTTTGCTCCATCCCGCAAGGCAGAGGCCAAACACGAAATACATAGAGGTGTGATCGACAGAGGAACCCTTCCTGGGAAGAAAGGGCAGCCAGAACATGGAGACATCCGATCAAAGGATGTTGCATCGCAAGGGGAATTGAGCAGCCAAGAAGATAAGAATCAGTCAATCGATAAACAACCGGATGAGAGCAGATGACGATATGGGTCAATGGCGAATAAGCACAGGCAAATCGCTGTTGAATTGTGTGGATGAATTGGAATTGCGACGTTCTGGCAACATGCAGTTCCAACATCGACTGTTTCAGATGATCGTGAGATGGCTTCAGAACACAAGATACAATCGATCAAAGGCGAATTGCAATGCAGACAAAAGGGAGAATCGGAGCAGACAACAGTTCAGTGTTTTTGTGCATTCAGTCAAAAAGAATCAAAACTGCCAGTTGAGACAAAATGAACAGGATAGAGAAGAGCCAGTCAACTAGTATCGAGTTTGAAAAAACTGCCCGCGAAAGAGCGTGAGGGGCGTGAATTGGGACAAGTTCCTGTGGTGGTAGGGCAACATCCATATTCTACTCTGACACAAGGCTCACGGAGGCTCCAAAAGCAAAGTAGCATCTGAAGGGAAGTTGGGCGAATGCGCACATCCAAGCACAGCAGCTGTCTCCATCCCTTTCCTGGCCTTCAGCTCGCATGCGGCAGGCGAATGAATTACATTGCCAAAGGTTTGAAGAACGTGGCATACGTCAACAGATTACGACAGCTGCAGCCAGAGGGAAGCCAGCGCAGCATTCCAGCCAGACGGAAACAGGGTGACGCGAACACCGACCCACGCCGCCCGCCCCTTCCCTCCGCCCTCTTCAGTGCACCACACTCATTCCCACAACAAAGCACCCCCCCCCCCCCTTCCCCCCCAACCCACGACGAAATGGCAACTGCCCCTCACTCCCAGCCTGACTAAGCCCTTGGTTCCCCCGCCCGGCATGCGGGCACAGCCACCCGGCGGACGGCCCATCCACCCCATTCCCCATCCCTCCCACGCACGCCCCTCCCCCCCTGCTCGGCCCCCCGCCCACCCACCTGCGCGCCGGGCCCCCCGTCCCTCGCGTGCCGCGCCTGCGCCTCCGCCAGCAGCTCGCCCAGCGCGCCGTGGGGCATGTGGCGCATCGCCGCCGCCAGCTGCTCGTAACTCGGCCGGCCCTCCGCCCCTGCGCCCGATGGAAAAACCGGGCAAAACGGCGTCAGACTCGCTCCAAAGACCGAGCTCGCCGAACCAGGCGCCGGAGATCGATCCCGCCGGACGGACGCCAGCGCCAACGGCCGCCTCGTGGGCTGAAGCCGGCCGGGCGGGCCGCTCCCCCCCGGCTTCCCTCCCGATCTCCGCCCCGGCCCAAATATTCCTTCCAGGTACCCAGCTCGCCAAGACAGCCTCGCGCAAGCAACGGACGCCCAACGCACACGAGCAAACATCCGCGCGGCGCCATCCCCGGCGCGCCAGGCCAGCCGCCCGCCACATCGCCCACCAACCCCGTCTCGAAATTCAAACCAGCCCGCGGCCCGCGGCCCACCCCACTCCCCAACTACCGCCCCTCCCCGCCGGCCCCCACCCCCCACCCCACCCACCCAAATGTGCCAGAATCACCTTCTTCACCACATCCCCACCCAGCCACTCCCCCGCAGCGGCAACCAAAATGCTCAGCAAAACGCGCCGCCCCACACAAACACCCCCCACACACACCCTGCCGCATCATTTCCCCCCCTCGCCCGCGGCGCTCGCTCCTTCGAAAAAATTCGAGCCACGTCGCCGGGGCCTGTCTGGGCCCCGGGATGCGCGCCCGGGGTGGTGGGCGCCGCACCTTCGTGGTCCACCCAGGCCGGCAGCAGGCCCATCACCTCCGCCTCCCGCTCCAACGCCGCCGCGGCATCCACACATGGCCCCCCCCGCAGGTAATGCAGCACCAGAAAGAACACCTCGTCGGCAGAAATCTGCACGCGCCGAGCAACGCACCCAAATCAGGCAAAGGCAAGCGCACGGCAAAACAACCGAATCGGCATTTCCAACACCGCGAGCGGTGCAGACCGGCCGCTACTCAAACACCCGTCCCAAGACTCACGCCTTTGCTCAACATGGCGCTTCGCGTGGCGGGGATCGAGCGGCATTGGCGCTCGAGGCACGCCTGGGGATGCGGCGCCGGCCAACCGCTCGGGCCGAGGCGCGCGCCGGCACGGTCAGCGGGCGGTCCCGCCGGGCCCACCTTCGCCATCTCTCCCGCCGCAGGCTCAGGGGCAGGCGGGAGAGTCCTTTGTTGCCTGCGCGTGCGCGGCGCTCGGCGCTTGTGGGCTGCGCCGGGGGCGTGCCGCCCTGTGCATGCCTCACTGTGTGTCTGCTCGCAGGCAGCCTAGTTATTCGAAATTCGGGCACAGAAATGGGCTTTAATGGCCTCACGCCGCCCTTTTGGAGTAAAAAACTGTGCTGAAGCAATTTCCCAGCACTTGAAATTCGTCGCGTGTGACCGGCTTGTTGGGGGATGGGGCTGTGTGTCTCCCTGTGGCCGCTGCCGCTGCAGGCCTCGGGGCGGGG
This sequence comes from Ostreobium quekettii, assembly GCA_905146915.1. NCBI lineage: Eukaryota > Viridiplantae > Chlorophyta > Ulvophyceae > Bryopsidales > Ostreobiaceae > Ostreobium > Ostreobium quekettii. The sequence continues at coordinate 37,209 of CAJHUC010000674.1, read as the reverse complement.
AGGGGGACACTGGCGGCTTGGGGCGTCGCTCCTTGCAGGAAGGACGCCAGAGGTCTACCAGCGGTGAGTCGCTCCTTTCGGATGCCACCGCAGCGTTGCATTCGGGGTGGACGAGGATCGCCACTCAGGTCGCAGGTTGGGCCGCACTCGACGCTGGTTGGCTTTGGGGAGCACACGGGGCTCCGGCTGTGGCACGGGTTTCCGCGTGATGCCAGGAACGCGCGACTTTGCACCTTCAAAGCGACGACATTTTGGCGGCATCACCGACTCCCCTGAAATCCGTGTGCTGTGATTCATGCTTTCTGCTGTTTGTTCGACCTTGGGGCGGCGCCGCAGCTTGAGAGGGCTAACCGAGGCCAGGCGATGGGCCGGCTGCACTCCCGTGCGCCGCTCGGGGTTGCGCATCAGCCCTGGCCCCTCGCTTCGCTCGGTTCTGTGCGCCGTTGTAGCGTACATACTTTGTCTCCTGTTCCTCGTCTGCGATATTCTGTTCTGAGGATGCTGCGATAAGCCGACGCGCCATCGGCAAGGTGGGGAGAACGATATTCTCCTCGTCCTCGTGTGAGCGTGCTCGCGACAGGGTCCGAGTAGCTGCATACAGTGTCTGGATTCCATTCAGTTGCGCCTATTGGGCAGTGGTTCTATTGAGGCAATGCGGAAGGCTCTTTGGATCCAAAATGTTGGTTGCTGAGGTATCCCAGCAAGGCCATGCCGTGCAAGAATGCAGGTAGTATTGCAAAGGAACAGATAGTCGACGTCTAATTCAACACTGCAGACCGACATCTTGGCCAATGGCCGCCCTTTGCTTCCAATGCCGCAGGATTCGAGGGTTCTTTGACCACAGAGGATTATTGCAGTACTTTGGGCATTGTTCTTGCTGCAACTGGCGTTGGTTTTCTTGTCATTCCTTGCAAAGCAGCAGACATGTCAACCCTGCTGAACCAGGCAAAAGATGACAGGCCTGCGGAATTCTATCTGCCACGTTTCTTGCAGACTACTTGTTCACCCCTGCTCGCTCACACACAGATATTTGTCAAGTGGAAATTGATGGTGTGGTGAGTTGGCGATCATTCCTAACAAACACACTGGATGCCAACTCAGTATTCAGGAGACACAGTGCCACCTGCTCAAATTTATCATCAGTCCAGCACGTTCAATTTTAGCATAGGTTGAATGATTGTGGTACATCAATGTACAACAACAGTACACACCAAAAGCCAATTACCAAGAGTTGCACTGTTGAACTGTGCATGTTCCTGGAGAGAGATGTGGCTCTGAACATAAGGACAAAAGGGCCCTTTGTTCTGATATTTTCCCATGCTGTACACATTATGCCCAATGTAATCTGTGAGGTGGACAGGCCCTGTTTGCACACAGCAGTGGGTCATTGGTTTCCCACACAATTCAGTGCAGAATCAGTATGCCTTATGCCCCAGTTCTAAGTTGCTATTGTGTGTCAGTTGATGTGGTGCTAGTGCATTGCAACAGGTAGTACAGTAAGTAGTGGGTAGTGGGTAGTGCAATAGATGGAATAAGTAGTACATGATAATGCATGCATTGATATCAGCTTTGCCAAGAGCAGACTTTCATAAAGACACAGTGATCGCTGTGCCATCCCCATGTGCGCCACGATCTATCCATCGGTAGGCACCTTCCTCCAAACAAGACCTCCTCGAAATCCTGCTGTCGTCACCTTACAGAGTGGTGGATTGGTCCAATTTTGCAGCACTCAATGAAGATGTTGTAGTTGGTTTGTAAATGCGACTTCCCCGATTCCCCCAAGGCACCAGTCTACAATTCTCATGGCTCTTTTACTGGCACCTTTCCCACTTGCCTGAAGTTTCAAGTCCCCAACAACCTGCCATGGCACTCTGTAGCAGAACATATTTCAAACGGCTGGATGCCCTTCCAGCGGATGCACCCTGCTGCCAACCCGCACTTCAATGGACACAACAGTTCGAGGATGACATTTCATCTTTCAAACAAGGGCAAAGACGCCTACGATTTTGCTTGCATCGCTGCGCGGCTGCCTCCCAAAAAATCATAAGCACGGCTCACAAGTGTGTTCTTGCAGACACAGCTCTCAAGCTGCACGCACATATCGCCCATCGGAAATACACTGTGATCCCAGGCAGAAGGAACCACCTGCAGGTCCCTTGGACAACTGTGCATCACCCATTCTGATAAACTTGCTGCTAGCCCAGCATTTGAGAATGCAAGCGTGGGTTCTTGTGCCCCATACTTAGCAATACAAGCATTGCCTCCTTTGTTCAGTACGTTAGCGAGCATGAGTGGCGGCAACACTGCCCATTGCTGTGGCCGCTGGGCGATCTATACCACCTCGATGGGCTGTGGAGAAAGCGGTGACTTGCGGCCGTGGGCCACGATTCGCGTGTGGAAGGATTTGGACTCGCTCCAGATGAACGAGCCGTCGTCGTAGGTGGCCTTGACGCAGAAGATGTACTCCGTGTTGGGCTTGAGGCCGACGACCCGATGACTAAGCGCCTTGCCCTGGATTCAAGCGGATTGAAGTACATCAAGGCTGAAGGGTGGAACGAACTGGATCAACAGAATTGCATTTCGAACAATCTGCAGCCACTGAAGGCTCCAGGTTTTAACAGCATGCAAAGGTTGAAATTTCAAATCGTCTGTTGGACGGATTGTCGAGTGCAAGTTTATCTTCAGGTGGGGGGTGAGACTGCGAGTCAGCAGATGGGCGCACACCTGGCAAACGTCTTTCACCAGTCCCGTTGCCGTGGCCATCATCAACTTGTAGCGGTCGACCCGATCGACGTTCTTCGTGGGTGGCAGCCACGCGACCTCCACCGAGTTATGGGTGCACACCGCGTCGTCGAGGAGCTCCAACCTGAGGGATGGAACCGCATATCGCAAAGCGACGTGGGAAAGACGGAATGAGGCACAAGCGCGAATATCAATGAGCATGTGGCAAATCGAAAACGTGTCACACGTTGGGGATGCGACAATACGTGCCATGAGCTGTGCGAATGACGCGCGATCTGCCAAGTTGTCTTTCTTATGTTCGGTTTGCCTGGGTGCAATGTACTGTGGTGACAAAACGCGTACGTATTATGTACATTGTGTTTTAGCATCACGCTGGGCTTTGGTGCACGCAGCAGTTTAGGGACGCAGTGCGTTCCACGCAGTTTGTTCTGCACTGCATGGTGTGTTTTAACTCACGCACAGAGTTTCGGCAATACATGCTGCGCCTTTGCAGTCCACGCGGCATTCTGCTGATGCAGTACTTCGTAGCGGCAGTACGCAGTACATTTGTCACTGCCGCCACGTCAGTGGACCAACGGGGCATTTGTCTGAGTGGGTGCCGGCCCTCACTTCTCCTGGAATCTGTTGTCACGCTTCTTTTGGCTCTTCATGCGCTCGATGTCTTCCGGCAGGCGCAGCGTGACGGTCTGCAGCTCATTCAGCTTCTGCTCCCTGTCCGGCTTTATCACAACCAGCGTGGGGCCGACGAAGGTGGAGTAGACAGCGCTCTGCCGCCGGTTCCAAATTCCCGATCATCAGTCGGCGGAATTCGGTGATTGAATGCACGGCGAAAATGATGAAAAGCCGATGGCCACTCTACACTGACGCAGATGGTGGATGCTGTGCTCTGCTTTTGTTGTTTTGAAACAAATTTGTCATGGGGACCATGGTGACATGTTGGCGTCGCACGAATGCGGAAGTACAAAGGCTGTGGCGCTGGGGCAAATCTCCAATCAAAATGATTGAGTTCCAAGCATAAAGTGCAAGGCGGGACGTCATGCAAGTTCACCATCCGCCAAAGTCCAAAGTCAGGGCGACAGCATGCAACAGCGGGCAAAACTCACAACAAAAAGATTCGTGCATACGTAAGCCACGCTCACTGGCTCACGACTCCATTCGCCCCCCCGCCGTCGCCCACAACGCGCAAGGCCCACCCCATGACCTTCAAGCCCAAACTCAAACAAGGGACTTCAGCTCACCGGCTCAAGCCACGGCCGCCCCACTCCCCACGCCGCGCACTCCAGTGCCTCCCACTGCGGACTGGACAGGTCCATGACGTGCACGTCGCTCAGCGCCCGCTGCGCGCCGCCCTCGTTCATGCCCGTGCCGCCGGAGATTACCATGAAGTGGCGGATAATGGATGCGCAGTGGCCCGACCGGGGCTCGGGGCAGGCCGTGGTGACGTTCACGGGGGACCAGATGAGGCGCTCGGTCTCCATCATGTGGACGTCGTTTAGTACTTTGAAGCCGTCGTAGCCACCGAAGACGTACAGCCTGTGTGCGCCAAAGACAGTGTTTGCGTTTGAGTTGGTTTTGGATGGCGGTCGATGGGCCCCATTCAGGGGAAGGGAGCACCTTCAAACAGTGCAAAAGGTGGCGCAGGAGTCACTGCCACTGCTGAAGTTTGCACAAATTGGCAATAATGCTACAGGCGCGCCAGTTTAAAATTTCGTAGCTGTTAGGTTGGCGCCCTCCATGATCGCGAGGCGGTCGAAGTAACCGCAGTATTCGCGCAGCTCTGCCGTCGTCCTGATTTGTACAACTGATGGCCTTCGATTACTTCTATGCATGAAGCAAAATGTTGGCTGCAACTACAGCAACCATTGAATTTTATATATCTCTTGAACGCTGATCATATCGACGTCATTCAGCCGTTTAGATCCGTTATCCACACGTCTGCGCAAAAGCCCATTTCCCCAGCGATATGTCATTTCCATCTTGATGTTTTTTCAACAACACCTCCTTTCCAGCTTCTATGTAGATGCTCAGAATGTTTTCCCACGGGCCTTGAATTTTCGCCCGTGTTGTTAACTTTGCGAATGCTTGATTGGCATGGCCAGTTTCGTGCGCATGAAATTATAATACCCACTGCGCAATTGCACACCACACTTATAGTGCACCGCAAGCCCACAGGGCACAACCCTTCCAAGAAAGCATACGTTTCCCCACGCCTGTTTCCCACCTGCGTCCGTCTTCTGTGGGGCACAGCGACGCGCCCCTTCGCGCCGACGGCTCCGCACCGAAGCTCGCCACCCGGTTCCACGCCATGGACTCCAAATCCAGCACCCACATCTCGTTGCTCATGCCGCCCTCCGTCTCACCACCGAAAACGAACACTCGCTCGCGAATGCAGGCGCAGGCGGGGCCGGCGCGGGGTGACGGACCCCCCGCGAGCTTTTGGTCCAGATCCTGCAGGGGTATTTAAAACCTTTGATTGCATGTGTCAACCGAAAACGTGACAAAACTCTGCCGCAGCACCTTAGAGGCGATGATGGGATTAATTCCAAATGAATGTTTTGTTTGTGTCACATTGTTCGTTCACCTCCACTGCGGGAGCCGGCATGTCAGAATTCTGAAAGCATTCATGCCTGAAGTCTCAGTCGCGTGTGCTTTCGTGTCGGGCTCGGGATCATTTCTGTGGCATCTACTCATTGACTTGTAAGATTGAATTGAAATGAACAACTTCAATTCAGGGGATTGCATATGTGCAGGACAATGCGCAGCATGTGCCGCTAGCTGAATTAGTGGTTCAGTAAGTGGTGGCGATCCGATGTGCTCTGATTACCTCAAAAGCACTGCATCATTGCAGCTGCGATAGATCGTGCTTTGGTGACATTTCAGTGAATGCATTTGGTTGCTTTCTACTTCTACGTGAAACTCACAAAACACCACCGTTCGAAGCGCAATCGTAGGCTACATAAGTGCCCAAATAGTTAGTGGCACACTTGTGCCTGTGAAATATCCAATATTGGGAAATTCATGATCAATTAACAAGTCCCAAAATTTCGTTCAGGACACCACATCACTCAGTGCGCAAGCTTGCCAAACTGCGGAACCCGATGCTCCATTTATTGGCCTTCTGTTAGCAGCTCATAACAAGGCCTATGTATGAAGCGCTTTACTGCAAAGTGCTTCAAAACAGAGGCACTAAAACGCCAAGCCCTGTACACACTGTGCCCGAATGGGCGCTGTTCGGATCTCAGTGACAGTACACAAAGCAACACCAATTTCTGCTGCATTGAAGCGCTAAAACTGTAACTCAGTCACATCAGTGCAGCAACGGCCGCTGCGCATATGTCTTGACTCAGAGCCTATCGACCCCAACCTGCCACTTCATGTTGTCCGTGTTGAGCACGGCGGAGTCGCCCGTGTGGTAGCCATTCTTCAGGCCGCCAAAGGTAAAGATCTTGGTGCGCGATAGGGCGCACGCGGCGTGCTGCGCCCGGGCGTACGCCGTCTTTGCGGAAGGCGGCCGCTCCCAAATGCAGTCCTCAAGGTCCAGGGCGGCCACTTCGCGAGCGGAGGCGTCGTGCGGAGAGCCGCCCCCCTGGAAGGCGAGCTGCTTGCCGCCTTTTTCCAGGGTCATGCAAAGTTGTGTTCGGTGAATTAGGAATCAGCTGAGCGTTTGCAACAGCTCCATTGAAAGCAATTTTGTTTCGAAATGACTTGAGGTACTTCGATTGTGGAATTAGTTTCACGGAGGTAAAACAGACGTTTTCATTGATTGAACTGAGATGGACTAGTAGTTCTCTTCCCGCATTCTCCAGTCACTGCAGAGCATTGCGCTTGTGCCTCCATATGTACTGCGGGAGAGTTCAGTCGATAAAATATATACATCAATATTGACAGCGGAAATGCGCACTGTATCGTACATTATGCACTTCCTTGATTTCAGAACTCACTGGCTCACGCGCCAGTGGCCACAGAAATGTTCATCAAGATTGCAGCCATATTTCACCGTGGGAATAGACCCGTAACCACCTGAGACGCACGTCAGAGTTGTGCCCTCCCTGTCCATGGGCACGTCGCCCCCCAGCTTCCGATGGCGACACTCCACCAGCCACATGTCGTCGAACAGGATGGTCAGATCGGAGCGGTCCATCGCCCTGAGCTTCAGCTCGCCGATTTCCTCCGTCGCTTCCCCAAGCCGCTTCTCCTTGTTGGTAGCCTCCCCCTTCAATTTCTGGAGCTCGTCGGCTTGCTTGTCGATGAGCTTGTGCTGCTGCCGCAGGGCCTCCTCCAGCTGCTCCTTGTCGCCCATGAGGTGCGCCGACTCTTCCAGCTTGGACTTCTGCTCGTCGCACAGCTTCTGAGGCAGGCACAATCAATGGGAAGTTTGTAAGGCAAATTGTTTGTTGCGGAATGTCACATTTTCATTTTCTATTACTTCAATGGCAATATCGCTCAATTCTTCTGGTTTGCAACAGGATATTGTGTGCTTGAACCGCATACCTGAATCAAGGATATGTGCGGGTTCATCGGGGCTCCCAAGTTAGGGCGTCTCTTTGTTGAAAATCTCATACGCATTGACTAAATATAATAAACTGCGACAAAGGCGCTGACCTTCCACCTTCAAAGCGATTTATGGCATAATGGCAGACTTGGCCTTCACGGCGTAGCACTGAGTATTTACGCATAAAAGTAGCATTTGCGATTTTACTTGCAAAAATGCGTAAAATTTGGCTCTTTACACATAAAGACAGTGAATGGAGACTTAAGGAGCCCGGCAGTGGCAGCCAGACGCGCTGGAGCGTGCATAAACGACTTCTTGTTCTACCACGTCTTTTCCCTTGCCGGGGCGAGGCCGACGCTGTGTTGCGGGTGCTCCAGTGGGGGAGAGGACTGAACTTTGCATGCGAATTCATCATGTAACGCGGGTGTCCCAACGAGCCGCGACGGCAGCCCCTTTAGAAATTTTACGTCTTTGCGCGTAAAAACGTGAACGGAAACGTAAAGACCAGGCCTGCATCATGGCATGCACCCTTCGTTGCTTGTTGTCAATTCCTGTTCATTTCCCTCCGTTTAGTTCATTGGATGCACCAGGCGGAATAAGGACATGTAATTACTGCCGAAATAGCACCAAATGCGCGTAGATGCTCCCAATTTCTCGAATTTCTGTAAATGCTGCGTCAGCGATGTGACTTCTGCTTGCGCGGAATTACATTTCACACAGTGATACATGCCGTACTATGGACTACCTGCAGCATTGATATACTTCGAAGGAATAGAATTATTGCGCGCCGCTTGGATAATGGTGCCGCGTCGCTTGTCGACCGCTCTCAGAATTTGCAGATCTTCTCTGAACGTTGACTCTACGTCCTGCGTTGCCATCGTCCAGCAGCAATACCACAATCCGCTCTGAGATTTTTCAACATGAGGAAACGAGCAGCGCACGTCCATCTCACAATAATTGCATGTCTCCAGATGTAGTTTAATGGTGTATATACCTCCAGATCTGCGACCCTCAAATTCCTGCTGGAAAGGTCGCGTTCCAATTCTTCGCCCTTTTTGAGGAGCTGGGCCAGCTTGATTTCAGCAACCTTTATTTGGGAGGCCCTGTGCTGGAGAATGTCTGCCTGAGGCACAAATTTGTTGAGACAGCAACAGGTGATAGTGCATTGAAAAGAGGTGTCGGCTGCGCGACTCAATCCGGTTTGCTGTGCATGCTACAGTAATCGTGGTGAGTAAGCAACCCACAAGCAACCAACTTCTGCAGCAAGTTTGCTCGACGTGCAGAAGAACATCCTTCTTTGGGCGACGATCCGGTTCCGAAGAACCGAATGAAACGCGGTGCTCCTGTTAGGACGACCCGAAATAAAAGCCATGTACTTAACATCAAAGCAAACACCCAGTTCCTCAATATGTGGTGTTCTTGAGCTTTGAACTCAACATTGCAAAAAACTGCGTTCCCAAATCCATAGAATGTTCCGAAGCACACCTTTCAAAATTTATTAGAAACTGGCAAAGTAGATTGGCCGATGCATCGGCAATTTTCAGCATATGCTAAGTAGAGCCCAGGGAAACATTGTAAAAGAGCAGCAGGTTTTCTATTTTTTTTTGTATTGTGCCAACCGCGCATTTCCATACAGAACAAATTGGTCTCTTTAAAGGCAAGCTGCGCTTTTGCAATATCATATAAATCCATGAAGCGACAAATTCTGCTGTTCAAAATTTGCCGCGTTCTATCCACTGCCTATCGCTGCTCTCTGTTTCGGCAGCCGAAAATTTTCGCACCAGCTGCACCTTTGACCATCATTGATGCAGCTAGTCACCTGATACAATCGTCGCCGCCGAATTATTCGAAACGTTGCCTCAATGCTGACGTCATACGCCAATGCTGACAATTCTAAGTGCCAATTCCATCTCGGTTGCCATGTAGGCATTGCTGCAACTTCCCTTTGCGTCCCACGATGTCAATGTGTATCCACAGCAAGATCTTCTGCATTTCTAGATGGGACTGCTCTTTTGGACTCACATAATCCTGCTTGGCCTTAGACAACCGTGTCTTGGCGTGCTCCACGTCCTGCTTCAGCGCATCTTTTTCCTCTCTCGCCTGCTTCAATTTGTCTTTCAGGAATGAGCATTCAATGCCCAGGTCGGCCTTCTCTGTTTCCACCAGCTTCAGCTCGGCTTCCAGCTTCTCCCTTCAAAAAGGCGATTGCTTTATCTAAGCGTGCATTTCCAACTGATTCGCAGCGAACTGCGAGGCATCTTTCTCAAAGCAGGCGAAATTGGCGAAGGAAGAAGAGGATCATCAAGGAATGCAAGGCAGCGAACCGCTCAATTAAAGTACTGCACTATGCTGCAATGATTCTACACTCGAACTCTGCAATTTCCACGCAGAACTTGGAGACTGTTATTCCTGAAAACCAGTTCAAATTTGGGCAACTGTGGAATAAGAATTCCTAAAATACGAGAATGGTGTGGTGCATTAACTTCTCCACTCACTCCGGACTGAGCTCGTCTTTCTTTCCATCTTTCTTCGCATCCTTTTTAGGACCCATGGACGAAGATAACAGCCTCTGCGCAGCCCTGCTTTAGATAATTACCGCCCTCGGTGACTCGCCATCTCCAGCGCTTGTTCTTTCTGCACTACACGAGTGGATGCATTCGATTGACTTCTGGCAGACTGACCCACAGTAGACGAGGCCTTTGAGGCTCAAAGTTTGAGCAATACTGACCTGTTGTATGTTTGCCAGATTCCGAATGCATCTGAGGGCAGTCAGGAAATACTCAACGGCATACGGTGTCAATGGGGCAGCCTTAAGCTCCTCATTGTGATTGAAAAAAATCAGGATTTCATGATAACTTCAATGAGAATAGCTATTGCAGCCAAAATACACAGAATTTACTGGTTTCAAAATCGTAAGGTCGATTAGATATGGCTGTACACCAGAGCAAGAGTTTTCGCCAGATGTTGGGCTGAGACAACAGCACACTACTAGCGAGTACCAGTGACGGGGAATAGAGGAGGGGAGCATTCTGTTTTCAAGACGTGTAGGTGAATCTGGGTGTTTTCAAAATCGCGCATAGGCCGTATACGTTCCCATGCGTTTGAGAACTTTCAACTCTCTAAACAACCCAAACTTGGGCAGATTTCGCAGCACCAAACACGATTGATGGCCACAAGAGACCAATGACCTGTGTTGCACACGTTTATGCATATGTGCAACACAGGTTGCTGGTGGTCATCAATGAATATTATTTGCTGAAGTACAACTCAAGTGGACGAGGTGGCCATGAGCTCCCTTATTGGTCACAACCAGCACTGCTGTTCGGCGCTATTGGGAAAAGAGCTGCCGCTGAGAAGAGGTGCAATGAAAGGCAATGAATGGCAGCAAAAATTCTGGAGGACGCTGAGGCGAGGGAGCTAAAAATGACACCCAAGATTTTTTGAAACGAGTAACACAAGTGCTGCACACGATGGTTGGGCAACTTCGATTCCATCCATTCTGCTCTCGATGCCCAGCGAGAAGGAATTCGGTGAAGCTGATTGGGCAGAATGCCGTGGAGTATAGGCCTTGAAAGCGACGATGAATTTTCAATGCCAAAGCCGTTACTATGGTAATGTGGACTGGCACCGCCACAGAAAAGAACAATTCTGGAAGATTTGTGGCAGTCAAGAGCAGCACGGGTGCAAAAAGAGTAACCCGCTGTCAGAAGGAGTTGCTTGGCACTCTTGGAGGGCAGGGTGGTTCGCGGTCGCAAAAGAAGTATTGACTGACTTGTACTCCAACTCTCACCGGCCATTTTTGACTTCGGTGTCCATCAACTATCCATTGCGAAGGGACAGTCCAACACACACCGCCTTGCACGTCAGTGGGTTATGCCACAACCGGGGATGCGTGCAGACTGACACCCCCCGAGCTAACATATCCCAACAGGTTACGGTGGGAGTGACCTCCCTTTGGTCCGTATCCCAAACCGCATGTGGAAACCGCCCTCTGTGAGGTCGCCTTTTTGGGCCGCTCCCCTTAACGCGCCACAATTCGACGAACGCGCTTTTGGCAAAAGTTACGGGCTGGAGTTGCCCAAAGGCCCAAAGATGTGGCCGGGGCGGTCCACCCTGCGTCAGGGCCGCTGGGATTCGACGGCGGGGCGATCGCGTCCAGGTCACGCTGACGGCACCAACACGCGTGACGGGTAACGCCATGACGAGTGGCCGGGCATGTTTATGGATCTGGCCGCCACACAACTGGTCCGTACTTTCTCGGCGCGCCTCCGCCCAACCCGATCTGCGGCCGCCTGCTGGGGTGGGCTGCTCCCGGGGCGCTCGGGGGCGGCGGCGCGTGGCCAGGGACGGGACCCACCCGCCTTGCTTCAGAAATATCTGAGGGAAAGGTGCGCCCATGGCGCGTGCAGCCGCTGCGCTCCGCGCCGTTACGGTGTGGCCAGGAGGGGCTGGGCAGGAGACCAGGGGAGGGTAGGATGGGCGTTGGGGGAATTTGTGTTTGCGGAAGTTGATACGTGGCGGATGGGGTTGTGGGCGGGTGGGCTGGACGCGGGCGTGTGGTTCATGCTGGGTCGTGTTCGGGGAAATGCGCCGATTGGCGCCGTTAAGGGGGCATTGGTCGTGGATCGACGGGTGGCGCAATGGCGGCAGGCGGGGGCGCGGGCCAACGGCAGCGACCCACCGCGGGGGTGGCGGCTTGGTTGGCATTGGGAAATTGGCCTGGGTCGGAGCTTTCTGGATCATTTTCGGGGACATTGGCGGCGTGGGAGGGCTCTTGCAAGGCGTGGAAGTGGATCCAGCAGCTCTTGGCATGACTTTTTCTTGGGATGTGCTGGGGCGTGATCGGCGGCGGAGGTGGCGCACGTCGGCCCGGAGGCCGCGTTGCGCGGCGCCGCGTAACGCCGCAGGGTCCCGGGTTGCGGGACGGGTCTCTGGAGGGCGGCCGGGCGCCAGTTTGCCGCTGACGCTCGGCGCCGGTTGATGGCGGAGCGGCGGTTGGCCCCGCTGTGTTGGAATGTACTGTGGACTGGCGGCGGGCCACCGCACCGGGCACTCGGTGTGCAGCACACTGGCGGCGAGCCGCGCAAGGCCGCGCCAAGCCTCTGGGCCTCCGGTCGGCAATCGATTATTCAATCAATCGAACAAACGGGGCGGGCGGGGCAGTGGGTGCCCTGGAAAGCCGTCCTGCGCGCGCTGGTTTGCGCGGTGTGTTGATCGCGACTGGCGGCAGTGGGGCGGTGCTTGATGGCGTTTGTCGTTTCTACAGCGTTTCGACCACCATCGCGACGGCATGGCTTCCAGCCGATGCGCCTTTTGCAGTCCTGATCGGTCAAGGTCGTCGTTGATGCCCATGGCGCGTTTGGGCCCCAGTTTTGATTGGCCTCCTCGCGTGGACGGGGGGAGCGGTGTTCTGCACATGTGAGGCATTGACCAGGGGAGGGAGGGGTTTGAATCTGTGACGATGGCTGCCTGGCGCAGGCCTGTGGTTGTGGTCGTCGCGGACCGGTCGCCTGACGCTCGTCATGGCCGCCAAGCGCTCCAAGGCGGGCGGCAAGAAGAAGGGCGCCGGGGCGGGAGCCAAGGGCAGGCGCGGATCCCCGCGCACGCCCCAGAAGGTGAGCCAATGGCCCCAACTCCTTTCCCTGAACCTTTCTGGCCCCTTGACGCTCGATTGTCCCTTCGATCGTGCATGGGTGGAGTCTCCCGCCCCCGCGAAAATGAGCCGCCAGGGTGTGGCTCAGGCGGCGCCTTGCAAGGGGCCACGTCGCGTCGCGAACCGGCGCGGTCGCGCGACGCCCCGCAGGCATCCCCACCGTCCCTTTCGCAACAAACTTTCCGACGGCAATTGCTTTCGCAGCAAACTCGCATACCCCTTCCACTCCCCTGAATGGGCCGGTGCCGAAATTTATCCGCGCAAAGCGGGAAGTTGGTCGGCGGAAAATGGCACCAAGGACGTCCGCCGCTGATGGCTCGATGCCCCCCTGCCGTTTGCTTCCCGCAGGCGGAAGAGGCGCCGCCGCAGAGCCCCCACGATCGCGTGTCGTTCATCCGGCCCTTCTGGGAGACGCTGTCGCAAGAGGAGCGCGTGAAGCTGCTGACGGTGAGCCTCGAGGATGTCCGGGCCAGGGCGGAGGCGCACGCCGAGAGGGCCAAGGCGCTCGGTGAGTGGCGCCTCGCAAAAACAGAATGACTTGAAAACATTGCGATTGAACTGTGATCGAGCCGGTTAGGTCGCCCTGGCCGACGTGTGCGTGCGCTTCGGTCGGGCAGGACGTCCGCTGATAGGGCGGGGTGTCGCCTGTGGTTGCCCGAGCATCGCCATTGGCGGTTGACAGTCTTGTGAATGGCAAGGAATGGCCAGAGAGCGCATCAGCGTGCAAGCCAACCCCCACCAACGGGCGGGGGTCCAAAGCAGCGTCGACGCCCCACCGGTGTGTATTGTGTACGGTGGCGGCAATGAAGTGAAGCGTAAACGCGCGTTTCCAACGGGTGGCTTTCGGAGAGGTGTTCAGGACTTGAAACACAAGCATAAGTTTCCTACGGGTGGCTTTCAAAGACATGCCTAGAAGTGACAATGGCCCTATTGCACAAAAATACCCACGGGTGGCTTTCGAAGACTTAATCGCAAGTCCCCAGGTGGTGACACTCGCCGCGTGGTGTGTGCCCGCAGCGGCCAAGGGCATCGCCAGCGACCCGCAGACGCCGCAGGGTCGCCTGGAGCCGCGCGTGGCGGAGATCCTGGCGACGGGCCTGCAGCGCATCGCCACGGATCCCACGTGGAAGATCTGGCGGTGGGGCGCGGAGGGAAAACCCTACACCGACGCCGAGGCCTTCAGAAAGGACGTCGAGGTGCGGAAGCTGACCTGTGACCGCCATAGCCCTTCAAACGCGACTTGTAAACAGCCGCGGAGACTCTGGAGTGGCAAAAACAACAGAAAAAGCGGGTCGACGATCGCCAGGGCGTTTTGTTGCCGACATCTCCGGTGAGGCTTGCTTTGGGGTGCGGCCGCAGGAGGAGCATTTCAGCGAGGAGCTGAGGAGGCTGCTGCCGCGAGACGAGGGCAAGCCCGTGGAGAAGCCGGCAGAGGCTGCCCTGCGCGAGAGAATGTGGGTGGGCGGGGGCTGGGGGGCGGGTGGGGCGATTTAGTCATGCTTTTGGATCGTCTGCCAATGCGCCGCGAGATCGGCTGATTAAACGTTGCCGGATTCGCTGGCGCCAACAAATGTGGGCCGGCGGTTCGGGGCACCCGGAGGAAATGGAACCAAGGGTCGAGAATGTGCCAAGAAAGTCACGATTGTTCAATTGTTCGCATCTGGCAACTGCAAGGATTGTGGTGAAATTATGGAATCAACGTGAAACACGAATTTCGCAGAATGTTGGAGGATGGGTAAACTCTGGGGAAGCAGCAGTAGGGCAGGAAGAGGTGGAGATAAGAGGCGAAAACTGTTGGACCTCTGCACGCGCCGTACTGTTGCTACTCGCAGAAAAAGTCGGCGCCTGCGTATGGACGACGGAAACGTCCAGATTGCGACCACAGCTCAACATTTTGTCGTAAGCCACCTCATGACGTAAGGCACCACAAATGAAGATGCAACATTTGTACTTGCAATGCCTGCACCACTACCTCATCAACGGGTTCCTTGATTACTGGTCCACAGTCTGCATCATTTATTGTTGAGTTGCACCTGGGGCTAGGACGGTTGAACTTCGTCACAGTCAGCACTGGTGGTAACCCTCATGCTGCTTGAGACAAAGGAATGGTATGGGGTTTGCTATGTTGCAAGAAAGTTTGGAAATTGGAGAAATTCCAGTTTGACACCCACAGCAGCACAGGCAAGCCCCAAAATCGTCAAAACTAACTGAGGAAGCATCAGAATTGACTGACTACCCTGCTGACTGGTCGCAAAGCCTTTGAAGGCATCATGCTACTCCACTTGTATCCATTGCACTGATAGCTGCCGCAACTCAATCCCCTGCTTCCACTTACTTTGCAGGACCAACCTCTTGAGCCAGATCCATGTCCAGCTGCAGAACGCCCAGGACGCTTGGCGGCGCGGCCAGCGCAACCCCCCAGACCAGGGAGAGACTGTTGTGCGCGATGGCAACATCGACCTCGTGATCTCTTTTCTTGAAGGCCTGCAGCAGGAGCACCACTGCCTGTACCAGACCATTTTGACACCTGTGACAGATTTTGTTGTGGGCCATCTGCCACTGAAGAACAGGAAGAGCAGCCGCACGGAGCTGTTCTTTGAAGATTTGGAGAAGCTCCCTCCTGAGGAGGTGGCACGGTTGTATGAGTGGCTGACCGAGAAAGTGGACTCGCTGTGCGCTAAACTTAAGCCTGACCCCAAGGAGGAGGAGGTATGCTGTTGATGGTGTTGGCCAGATTGATAGTAGCATTGGCAGCATTAAAACAGTGCACGCCTTGACGGGTTGTGTGGAAAGCCTTGCTTATCCTGAAAACAATGGAGTGGAAGTCATCTGAGACAAACAGGATGGCGCAAACCTGCAACAATTATATTGCTGTGTTGTGTTGATGCATTTCACCACTTGCTGGGGTAAATTTAGGTCATGTTGAGATGTGCCTTATTGCAGCTTAGGCAAGTCATGCATGCACGTGTCACACTGTTGTGATGATCTCTGTGTGGTTCTTGTAGATCGAGGAAGAGGAGAGCGTGGGCGATATTGACCTGTTTTCCCTCACGGAGAGCTCTGAAGACCTCACGGTGAACCCCAAGTGGCTCCAGCACCTGCAAGAACGACGGCTCAGCGATGAAGGCCAGCCCCGCAGGGTGAAGGAGGGAGAGGACCCTCACAAGTGAGCATCCACTGCGATTGCTATTAGTTGACGTGCGGCATCAACAAATATCTTCCTTGATATTTATGGACATCTTCCCGTGGTCAGTGCAGCCAGTTGTTTAAAACTACATACTTCAATACGCTCAATACCTTAGGATGGTCGTCAACGCTGATCTGATCTCTACATGCATCGTCCCCCTCTCACAGGGTGAACAGAATCTTGATTCTGCATTCTTTGATGTCATTGTGGTAGTTGTTTGCTTTTTCTTGAGGTGTTAAGGTACGATTATTGAGTAACTGTTGGGGCCAAGAGGTCAGCACTAAAACCACAGCATTGGTCGATGGCCACTGGGCTGGAAGCACCCTGGAGTGGTAGTATGACATCAAGATTGTCATATTGTGCTTGTTCATTAGGGTTCTTGGAGATCACAGTTTGACTCAGTATCAGTACTGCTTTTCATTTTTTGCATGGTTGCATGTGACTGCAAAGTTTATCTATATCAACACAACCTTGCCTCAAATTTTATGGATGTCCTCTCCAGGGTGGGGCTTGTTCTTGAGTGGGTCTACGGCTCCATCGTCTCGACTGCTGAAAAGGCGCGAGATGGTGCCAAGCGCCCCCTGGGCTCCTGGCAGCCCTCCATCAAGCAGGCTAAAGAGAACCTGCTGGTGGCTCTAAGGGACCAGCGCGACTGGGAAGCCCGTGCAAGCAAGGCCAAGGAGCTGCTCAAGAGCATGCTGGACAGCCGGTGTGATGCGGCAGAGCTGGAAGCTGCCCATGGAGTTGTGTTGCCGGGCACCCCCGCGGGGCAGAAGGTGGCTGACCAGACAGAGGAGCTGGAGGACGGGGTTGTTCTGAAGGTGCTGAAACGGGAGGAGCTGCTGACGAGAGCCAAGCTGCATGTGCTGCAGTATGAGAGGATGATGGGTGACTCACAGTTGAGAACGCTGAGGGCGGAGTTGATGCAGGTATTCCCTGGCCCATGGGCTCCAATACAGATGTCATGAGGATGTGCGATAATTGTACAGAGGCAATAAGGGTGCAACACAAATAGCGCACAAGATGAGTGCATCTGCAATGACTATCATCTACTCGATGCTGACGATGCTGGGGCCGAAGTCATTCCAACAATGCCATTACAAGAATAGCCAACTGCAGTGCAGCCTGGGAAATACAATACACCTTGGACCGTTTTAACATTGGCAACCTTATTTTGAGAATCCTGCATGCAGACTCATGCCCTACTGATCATTGTGTAGGTCTCAAGGCTTTGATTCGTCAAATAGACAAATCTAGTCATGGTTTTGCACAATGTGGCTGCAATGCCTGTGCAGTACAGTGCCATTGCAGCTGCAGTGACGATGTGCAACTCGCAGCAAGCTGCATAATCAGAGTGCAAGCTTTTATGCAGGTGCTTTCATGGTGTGTTGCTGGAAGCTGAATTCCTTAAATTGAAGTTCTGCCATTCTCTGGATGCTGTGTCTCATGCAACAGTGCTGGATTATCTCATCTCAGTCGTTTTGGGGCATGGTGCTGCAGGGCGAGCCAGAGCTGGAACGGCTGAAGCGGGAGCTTGAAGAGGTAAAGAACACCCCCAGGGGTCTCGAGGGCACATTCAGGACAGCTGCTGAGAAGGAGCGCCACCGTGCACAACTGGCAGACTCCCTACTGGAGGAACAGCTTGAGGTCCAGAGCGCCTTCCGTGAGCAGGGCGCTAGGTTGCAGGGCATCTATGACAAGCGCCAGAGGACTGAGATCGAGATGGCCAAGAGGTACTGTGCATAATCTACCATTTGAGGAGACTGTGTGCAGTTCCTTGAACTACGCTTCTGATCATTTAAAGGGTGCAGCAGTGCATTGATGGTTGTGCGAGTGCAATACCCTTGCACCTCTACAGTTGTTCATTTGCCATATCTATGGAGTATGGTTCATTAACGATTATCTCACACACAGACTACCAAAGATACTGCCAAACATCCCCTTCCCTTCGCCCATGAGCAGTTGATAATTTGAGCCCAGCCGTTTGCGTTGGATGAGTGGCCCAGCCAAGAAAGGAGGACATGGTGCCTGCAGCAAAATTTTCTGCCTTGATAGTCTTTGTGCCCTTGTTCTGCAACACTGGTGCTCTTCATCCTTGTTTCTGGCATCTATGTATAGAGCTCACAGGGGCTAGACTGCGATGATGCAGATGTGCAGTTTTGAGCTCATCATGGCTCACAGAGTCAGATATGTTGCCTATTTGCTGACTGCTTCCTCATGTTCCAAACAAGGCTTTAAAGTCTCAGACGTACAAGCCAGAAGAAAAAGAAAGTCGACACAAAGCTGCTGTGGGCATGCAGGGAGCAAGAGATCAGCCAGCTGAGGAGCTGGCAAGGCAATGTCAACCGCCTCATCTCCAAGTTCGAGGCTGCCCTCGGCACTGCCAGCGCTGATGCCAATACAGAAGCATCAACTTCTACGACCATAGAGAAGGCTACACCGGCCATAGATTGCTCCACCACTGCAGAGACTACTGTGAGTACAGAGGCCACCACCACGTCTGCACTAGTGTCCGCTGAAGGTGGTACAGCTGCTGTACCTGCAGAGGGTACTGCCACCAAGGGCAACGAATCTGCTCTTGCGACCCTGAAGCAGACCTTCAACAGGGACTTCAGGAAGCAGCTGTACAGTGGTGCTGATGACCGCGAGTTTTTCAATCGCATAAAGGCGGAGCTGAAACAAGTCGATCGCAGACTGGAGGATGGTGCTGTTGTGCTGCAGCACTTGGAGATGTTCCTCATAAACGTCTCGTGCGATGATCCAGGTAACCTTTGGGGAACTCTTCCTCCCCTTGACAAGTTGTTGCTGGAGTATGGGCTAATCCTGGCACAGATGATAGCCAGCGATTTTAGGCATGTCCTCGTTGTTCAGATAAGACTGATTTATGCAGTATGGTAGGTAAGAAAGCTGTGGGACTGTTCATGGACCAATATTGGCACCAACACAGGCACTAGCAGGCTCACATTTTGTCCTGCCTGTGTATCAGACATTTGCATGTTTTGCCAGAATTCTGTTTGTGGATCAAAGTGGAGATAGCCACCACAATGCCTCTTGGCCGCTGATGAACTGCAGTATATTATGTAGCATTCCTGGACACAGTGAGACTTTGTATGCAGGCAGGCTGCGGGTTTGGTGAGACCCATCCTCCAGGTTGCTATGGCTGTGAATGGTTGTGCACATCCACACATCACCAACACGGGTAGGGACAGCGATTCAACATCTTATGATAAGCAATCGATGTAACCACATCAAACTTCCACTGGCTCTGTGCAGGTGCCGCCATTGGAGGCGTTCTGATCCTTCCTCTGCTCCAGGAGCGCCTGGACAAGGAGGCAATGAAATTTGCAACCCACAAGGCCTCCCTTGCCGAGGAAGAAATACTTCAAATGGAGGTACAGAACAATGACACTCACAGCTCCACAACTGCTGATATTGCAACTTGCATTTGATTACATGTCATCGAAATGTAAAATATTGCCTTTTGGGGATGCCGATTATGTGCGCACTTTTGCCAGTGTTTCTTCCCAGAAAGGTGTTCTTCAGTCAGAGCGCTTCCCTGGCCTGTTCCCCGTTTTGCATCACCTTTCTCTTAGCTCTCCTCCTTCCGCCTTGTTGCTGTGTGTGCTGTGCTCAGCATGGGGCAAGGGCTCATAGCTGCTGTCGAACCTGTGTTGCAGGAAGAAGACATCAAGAAGAGCGCAGCAGATGTCGCCAAGACCCAGAAGCGCAAGAAGATGCTCAAAGACAAGCTGCGTCTCGCCAAAGAACGCAGGGCGGCTGAGCAGCGTGCCAAGGAGGAGGCTGAGGTGGCAGAGCACCAGGAAAGAAGCCAAAGGGAGCAGGAGCGGATTATGGCCGAACTACAGAGGAAGGAAGAGGAGGCTGCGCGCCAGAAAATGGAAGATGAACAGCTGGTTGAGAAACGACGGCAGCAGCTGCTCGAAGAGGAGAATGGGTACTGGCGGTTGAGAATGGAGGCGGAGACCGCCCCGCTGGATGATGCACCTTCTCCCAGCCAGCCACAGGAGGCTGCAGACTCCAGCGATGACAATTTCCAGAGCGTGCGGCGGCGGGCACAGGAGCGGCGCCAGCAGCAGCATGGCTTCCACAGGCGTGCGCCCAGTGGTGGCTTGCCTCGTTGGGGAAGCGGCCCAGACTGGCATGATCAGAGAGAGGGCGGCATGCACAGGCGGCACAAATCGGCTGCTGAACTGGACTCTATGAACCGGAAGAGGCCCTCGTCAAGCAAGGATGGCAGTTCGGCTGAACGGCAGGGCTCCAGGCTCACGCCACGTCCCCTTCGGCAGCCGGGCAGTGCAAGAATAAACCGGCAGGCATCAGGTGCTTTCAGCAATGCACAGGTGGGCACCCCACCTGTGCCTCCAAACTGTTCAAGGAGCCTCCCTGTGACAGGCATCACTGCCCCCACTGCAAACTTGGCAAAAGGGAGTCAGCCTTCAGCAGTGGGTCAGAACCAACAGGCTGCTGAGCAAAAGAGCAGCCTTGCAGTTCAACAGGCAGCTGCGCAGACGCCTGCCATTGGCAACACTGATGTGGTGGGCAAAGATGTGGCCACCACTTCCAGCACTGTTCGCCGGCAAGCATGGGTGAAGGGGGCCATCCCCCCGGAGGTGATGGGCTTGTCAGCAAAGAAGGAGACAGAATGTGCAGAAGTGTCGCAGGGGGAGAGCAGCGAATCCAGCAAGGCCGGCAGTGTCAGTTCCCCAGACACACCCGATGCCACTGAAGTGGGCGCCCCAAGCATCAGGTCTGAGAGCGAGGGGTCGAGTCGGAGCAGACTCTCCGGGGCAGCGCAGAACGGCTTGTCTCAGATCAAGACCAAGAGCAAGGAGGTGCAGGAATTGGGCCCTGAGTCTCCCAGCGATCGGCCTCCATCGCCCCCAGTCTTTAGAGGGAGCGGAGTGCAGTTCTTTGAGATGGTTAGGTCCGTGTCAGGCGTTGACGAAACCGCCCTGCCCGGAGCTGGGGAGTGTGCCCAGGAAGTTGCGCTGGTGGACGAGGATGTCCCTAAGCAGGCATCACCCACAACCAGGCATACAAGTCCTGGGCCCCATATGATGATGACGCCCATGGGGCCTGTGCCCTTTGGGATGCCCATGTGCGGACCAATGGGCCCCATGCCTGGCATGCACCCAGGCATGTACTCACACATGCGGCCCATAGGTCCCCCAATGAGACCCATGGTGCCAATGATGGTGCCACCTTACATGCGCCCACCGTCCAGCACACCCACGTCAAGCCCAGCATCTCCTCCATCGAGCCCTGCTTCAGACTCGGCTCAGCCAGCTGGCGACTCACCACAGAGTCCGGTGCCACCCCAGGGCGGCCCTGCGGGCCCTCGGCCAAACATTCCACCAGTGTACTTCTACCCGCCACACATGATGCCACCAGGTGGGGCGATGGTGCCACCGTTTATGCCGATGGTGCCTGGCCAGTGGATGGGGTACCCGATGGGCCCGCCTCAGGGGGTCCCATCCAACGATCGTCGCGTGAAGAGCTTTGCTCTGCGACCAGACGCCAAGGAGTTCATTCCGCAGAGCTTGATGGCCACGTCTAAGGATCAGGACTCTTCAGATGCTGGCAGCAACTCGAGCGGTGGCACTGGGACAGACACGGACGTGGAGCCGAGCAGGTGGGACTAGGGTTTGTTCTTTTCTTCTTTGCTTTCCTGGGGATACGGATTCGTTTCTTAAATTTTTTAATTTGTCGGTGTTGTCTGACTGAGGTGCAGCGAATCAACATCTTCGAACACAGTGTCGATTCAATCCTGTCCACCACTGTAAACTTATCTGTTGCCTTTGTAGCATGGCGGCAATTGTGATGATGACCAATTTGTGACGAGCAGGTACGCCCCTGTCGAAGATGCCGGAAAGATGGAGAGCACCGCTCCGCAGTCTGAGCACTCCTCACAGAGCACAGCGTCGGACACGGATGAGACCACCTTCATTGAGGTGAAGAGCTCTGGAGTGGCCCCAGCCGATGGGGAGGCCCCCGTGCCCGACATCCCAGGTGCTGCACACGTCGTGGTGCAGTCCATCGAACAGAAGGCTTGAGAAGAATTGGTTTGCGTTTTGGATTCCGAGTTTTTCCTTGGTTGAGGTTTGGCTGCAGGGCCGAGAGGAAAACCCAGCTTTGGCCTTTTTGGAATGGTATGGATCATTCGGGCGACCCTCAACGGGGCTGTGGGCGTCTGGGTGTCGAAACATGGAGAAATTAAAGCAGTTCGAACGTGCTGACTGAGGAATTGGGATTGGAAGTTGTGGGTCAAAACTACCCCACGGGGTTCGTGCTACTTAAGTATCACCTCTTCAAACAACCAAACATTGGGGCAACGTGTGGGCTTCATAGTGAAGTGCATTTTTCCTATTTTGGGGATAACTACAGAGGTGAATGTTGCGGCCTTTGTGGCACGTGCCTACTGATACTTGTGTTCTCACAGCCCGTAAGTATTTGGCCAGTGAATGTGACAAGTTGTGGTCCACTGCAAAGAACCAGGTTCTGTTGTATTGGCAACCGTCCACCAAGACAGAAACAGCATTGCCTCGCTGGCGGGCAGTACTGTTGGGATCTTCTTGACGTGGCAGGGCCTCCCAGCGAATTATCTATCATGTGACGAGAAGAGAACAGTGGGTGTGAAGTACGCATGTTTTATTGTCAAATTTTGAGGCGGGCAAATAGGGGGAGAGAATGCAGATTTTGTTTCAAGCAAAGGAATGAGCAGGAGAACTCTTTTGTTTCCATTATGCTGGGGTGAAGCGTGTGTGCACACAGCGTGTCCCCTTAAAGGGAGTGGGAGGGGATAGCGCAGGGGTTGCCACTTGTGCCCTACAGTTCGGGCCTGGGTTTGTGCAAGGGCGGAGTCAGAGTGTCCTATTGAACATGACTAGTAGTGGCGCTGGCCCCAGCGGAGGGGGGTGGTCACTCCAGACTGGATTCGGGATGCCCGTGGGTGTGGGATCGGCCCTGAACCCAGCTTGGGCAGGACTGGCAGGCAGCGGCCCAGAACGCTGTGCTGATGAGCCGTTGGGAATGCTTACGATTGACGGCGTCGACGGCATGACAGGAACGACGACGGGGAAGGGGTTGGGATGGGGTATTTCGCTGTCTTGAGGATAAGGAGAACGAGGGGAGGGGTGAGCAGAAGGGGCCCGTGCCATTGTTGGCTCTTGGAGTTGAGTTGACGGCACTGCGCACGTGTACCACTGGCGTTTGTAATTGATGTGAACACTCGGTGTGCATCACGAATGGCTGCTCGCCTGTCGGCGTTCCCCACGAGCCGTTTCGGCTCACGGTCCTTGTATGAGGTCCAAGGCATGTTTTCATGTTTCAGCATGTTCCCAAGGTGCATGCCAATGCAACTTACGTGCCAACCACAAATCATTGTTCCAACACGCTGTCCAAAATCTATCCCCACCCACCCGATGAGGAACGAGCGACTCCAAAGTTGTCGTGTGGCGAGTTGTCATGGCAAAAATCGAGGCGATCTTCCGGAACAACCCAGCCAACCACGCCTGGAGTCTCTCACAACGACAGAAGCCGCTTTCCTGTGCTGCCTTGGGATAATTCCGACTGATTCCCACCCCACGACACACTCAACTCACCAAATCGAACTGAGCAAAGTGGCGGTGCCTCTGGGACGTCATGGTCGCTGCCTGATCGGGGAACGCGGGTGGAGAGGTCCACCTGTGGACTTCATACCTCATGCGGAACGGTTTCTGTGGCAAAAACTGGCTTTGAAGGACCTTGTGGCATTGAGCCGAAACATACAGTTTTCAGTCAAGGATTAATCGGTCGCGGAAATGCTGCAGCCTGGCCCAGTCCAACAGAGAACTTTTGAGTGCATGGATTTGTATCCTTTTTCCATGAGAATAACGGTTCAAGCGGACTTCAAGCGCCAAGCCAACGGCGCGAAGGGTCTCCAGCGTTGATCCAAGGGGTATGCTGAGCGACATTGCGCGACATTGACACGCCGTGTCTTGTGACGCTAAACGAGTGCGGACTAAAAGGAAGACCTGCTGTTTCTTCAGTCGTTGCTCAGAAAATAGTGTCCAATGAGACACCAATATGTTGAATAGCCTCCAGCCTTGACTGTCGAGGCAATGTTCCTGAATCATTGCCTGCTACCGCACTGGACCTTGACATGCACTTCGACCCGACGATTCAGAGCCTCAGCAGATGACCGCGTTAACTCGAAAGAACAACAGAGGCCATCGGAGATTTCGCACGACAGTTGTCACATTTGCGACTTCTTATACAGGAATTTATACAGGAGTATATATAGAGTATATTATATACAGGAGTTTCGGGCAGTTGTCCACGTGCATATGCCGCCCAGGCTTTCAGAATGGGGCACTGACTGTGAAAAATTGTTGAACGTTTGAATGCGTTGAAAGCAAACAGGAAATGCGCTGAGGAAATATGGATGAGCGGGCGCAACACGCATGCCCCTTGGGTGTCCATGATGTTTCATCCTGTGCATCCCAACGACCAGGAGTGCTGGCAGACCGATATGGAAGAATTGTACTGTGCAGGGCAGCGCCCATGGCTGGCTGGTCTCACTGGCGAGACAGCCAACCGTCGTGCCAGAACTTGGCCCTAGGTGCCGGCAGCAAAATGGCATGGCGGAACAGCGGACTCCGATGGGACTGGGTTTCCCAATTGTCGACATTACACCAAACAAAGCTCAACAGAGGCCGGTTGTCAGGTATCTTTCGAGAAAAGGCTACAACATGAGATATTGTAAATGTCTATTACTTTGTCGCATTAGATTCCCCGAAGCAATATTTTCTGCATTTATTTTGAGACACAATGTCATTGCACTTTGGTAGTCCACTGCCGGCGCCAACAGACCTCATAAAGTTTGGTGTGATCACACCATTAGATCCAGGGTTCACACAGTGAGCCAAACCCTGTCTAATCTCAAATTCCAAAAAATATTTTCAGCGTCCCCAGCTGCTGCAGTGACTGATCAGGTGGCCAATGCCCTCCCCGAATCTTTTGCTCCAACGCTTCCTGTTACCATCTCTGAAGGTGGTACCAAATTTCCCAAATCTCCCATTGCTTTCAAACTGTGTCTGGATGAGTGCATGCTTCTCGGCATCTTCCGCATCCCAGACCAGTCTTCATTCATCAGACCGGCAAATGCCGCTCAGGTGTATGTTGTGCCACCGGATTGAAAGTTCGAAAAGCCATTCGTACTCGGCTGCATCGTAACGTCAAACATCGATATAGAGTCCTGGATATCCTCAGTCCAGCATGTGCAGATCGGTGTGCACATGATGGACTGTGGACATCCAGCAACTTTGGTCATCCGTCGGCAATTGCCGTGGTCGGCGCGTTTCTCTCGCAAGGCGCTTCTCCATGATAAGGATGCCTCCAGGAGAAGTCTCATGCCTAGAGTCCGCCATGCCCCCTGTAGAGTGGAAAATTTCCACTGGATCACCACTGGATTTCCACTGGATTTCCACTGGATTTTCACTGGATTTCCGCTGGATTTCCACTGGATTTCCACCGGAAATACATTTCCTCTCTGTACTACCAGCTATCCTTACTTTCGCGACTGCTCTAGGTGTCGTTGTAATGACGAGTCACTGCAGTGACGCATATTTCGGACTGCGTGGCATATTTCGGACTATCTATTTTGAACACATATTTCGTGGCGCCCTCGGAATCTGCAAAGGGGCACATACTGAATGCGACATTGGTGGCGACACCGAACGAGATCTGAATTGTACCCCATCTTCGTATTCTTGGGATTCTCGAACATGATACATGCATCTGCCATTCTTCCTGGCGTGGTTGCAGAAGAGAATGCACGCCGCACCGGCACTTCTACGAGGTTCTGGCTCCCGTGTCAGCTCACTAGGTAAAAACAGGCCAGATGACACAGTCCTGACACGGTCTGCTCAAAATCCAACTGTGTATTTTTCCATAAATGTGGTCCCAAAAGTACACAGTTAGTACACACATTGACACAGTTTCAGTACCCTCAAAAAACTGTGTAGACTACGCGGTTTCCTGGGATGCACGGTCAAAACTGTGTCAATATGTGTAATAAATGTGTATTTTCGGGACCACATTTGCCGAAAGTACACGGTTGGATTTTGAGCAGACCGTGTCAGGACTGTGCCATCTGGCCTGTTTTCTACTAGAGGCTGATAACACAATTTCTGCAAGTCATTCTCCAGCATTCCACAGTGTCCACCCGCGACGATCATCGCTTCTGTTCTGGTACGCTACGGCTTGGCAGATTTGATCGCGGCATCGCTCCCCTCTGAGTTGGGCAAATCCTGAGACCAGAGTTTTCAACTACTGCGACAGTGCACAGGGCCCCCAACGCCACAGATCAGCCATCCGAGAGTTTCTTCAGTCCATTGAGTCTGCAGACTTTGGCAAGCCACAGGAGCCACGTCGCAGGGCGCACATTAGCGGCCCACGAACAAGTTCATGCCAAGGCTTAACCGTAACTGTACGGGGCTGCCAACTGCATCCACACACGTGCTCGGCGATTCTTGAGGTCTCTGGTTGCAAGCAGGAAAGGATGTGTCAACGCATCCAATTGGTTGCCTGCATCCAATTTGCTGGATGTTGCCTCGGGTCACTACTCTTGGGTCTTAACCTGACTGTTCTCCAGGAGCGAGCCCATCCAGCGATGCCGACCCTGGCATTGTTTGGGTAGGGCCTAGGCCCCCTAGGACACCATACTTCCTCTTCCCCACAACAAATATCTCCGATTGGAAATCCCAGATCTGTACAAAGATGAGGCTAAATGTTCAAAAGGACAGCAGATTTGGAAAGGTTAGCTTCCCGTCCCCGCCCCCCCTCCAAGGGCTAGTGCCAGAAGAGCAAAAGAACTTGCTGTGACAGTAATAAATATTTCCCTCGCTGCCTTCTACATGAGCCAAAATGTACTGCATAAAAAATACAAAAATTCGGGCGACAATCGCCATTCAAGATTTTTGAAGCCCGTTTTGGTGGCCCCTGCCTCCGTGGAGCCTGGCCAGGCTTGGTCTTTACGTTTACAGCACCATTTTGTTGTGTTCACGTCCTTTTGCGTCAAACGTGTGAAAAGAGAAACGCCCATTTTACAGCCATGTATGGGCTTATTTGCGTCGCGTCGACACACCCAGGTTAAAAGGATGAAGCCGTGAAAAGGGATCAGTCTGCCGCCCCTTCGAGCACCCTCAGCATCCACCTCGCCCTCGGCAGGGGCAACAACGTTGTCGAACAGACGGCCGTCCTCCGCCGCTCCAGCGCGTCCAGCTGCCACTCCCCGGGCTCCCTGAGTCTGCATTCTGACATGGTATTTTCTGCACTCCCACTTTCAGAAAATAGATCCAATGATCTGCGGCTGTGCTGTGTGATGTGGGCCATCTCACCCACTGGGTCGGGCACTGACCTTTCCAATTGGGCCGCCGATTCGCGTAAGCTCCTTCCATGTGGCATCGAGTCTGTTCAGGGACACAAGTCCAGAACCTCCGACCGAAGCACCATTGGCCGTTTGGACCTTTGGCAGCCCTTCCGCCCATTGCGTCCGCGCCAACGGAAACGCACCCTCGGCCCCTAAGGGAGGTCTGCCGCGCGCCCCTGTGAGTCGCCTGTAAGTTCATCACCTTTGTTGTGGCACACAGATGCAGTGGAATCCGCCCCTTGCTCGTGCCTCTGGTTGCCGGTCGCAACACCTCGCCGTCAGTGGTCAGATCAGTGCAAGACTTGACCGTTAGACCTCGCCGACAGTGGTCCGCTCATGGCGACGAGCTGGTCACCCCCGGGTCAACGAACTTTGCGCCAGATGCGCAATTATCGACCGCAGCTTTGTATCAATGCATGGTCCACGGTTTTCCTTGCATCACAAACTTATGGATACATCGCATGGTATGTTAGTCTGGGCGACCATCGGTGGCTCGTTCTGGTGCAGATTGTGATCGACACAGCGAGGTAGGAGCCGACGATTCCGATTGTATGAATTGTGTGAGCTGAGTGGGCAGCAAAGGGCACAGTACAGCAACCGGGTTCGGATGTCCTTGCTGCCGTCGATGGCGGCTTCACCTGCATTATGTTCATTCTGTCCGCTTCACTATTCCTGCTTATCCTGGCTGGATACGCTGCTGCGCTGGGCTGTTTTCTGGCCAAGCAGAGGCCCGGTAGCCTGGCGGCAGCAGTTTGAAACCTGTTGAACGTTGCGGGATATGATTGGCAGAGAACGTTCGATGCGCGCAACGTACCGGCGTGGGTACCTGTCATCAGCAACGGCCGATGGTGCGCAGGTCCCCCTGCCGGAAGCATGGCTTTTGGCCAGGATATGCAAGGAGAGCGCCCCGGAGGCAAAGGTAAGCGTTCGATGCGGATGTGGGTGTGTCCATGGGATGTGGGTAAACACACCACCAATTAGGACTGATATTTCCTGCCCTTTCGGTTCTGCTCCGGAACTTTAGGGTCCCTGCGACATGTCCAGCAAACGAAAGGGGGAGAGCTGGAATTCTGACACCGAGACCCTGAAGTTTGCCAGAGTATGAATCTGACACTGCCATTATGTTCAATCTTGGAGAAGCTGTGAGACAAATAGTATGATGGTCTTGGGTGTGTGGATTCATAAAGATAGTGTTGTGCCTGTGCTAGATTGGGCCACATGTATGTTGTGTATGTGTGTCCTGTGCAGAATTCGTCTGTGCCCTGTGTGGTTGAGTGGTCTGTTTGCTGCTCATCGTTGGGTGACATGTTGCTTAGGGGCATTAACTGCATCAAAGATCAAAAATGTCATCTCCCTGCATGCTGGGCCCCTGGGCTCCAAGACCATAAACCAATCAAGAGGTAAATTACAAGCAAACTGATCAGCCTGAACTCATGCACCACCAATTGTTCGGGGACTGGATGGAAATGCCTAGCAGTGAAGGAATCATCAACTGGGAACCAAACTGTTCCCATTGCCTGTGACAGATGTAAATTTGTTTGCTGTTTTGAACGAAGACAGTCACTCAGTGAATGCGATCTGCATCAATTTGCTGTTTCTTGCTGCTGCAGACTTGCCACTGCCAAAAAGACAGTTGGTGAACTTGGGCCTCATACTGCTGCTTGCTGCTGTTGCCTTTTGGATCTTCTCCTCGGATGACTCCAGCACAACCATCGTTGGCCACTTACCATCAAGAGAGGGCAACACTGCAGCTGGGGCGCTGGAATCCACCCCCCATTTGCAGGATCTCCAACTGCAAGGTCAAAGGAGCGAAAAATCTGGATTTCACTAGGTCGCAGGTTGACTACGATTGCCCAGTGTTGATGTTCCAACAAGGGAAACCCACACGAACCGAAATGCCGTGATAGATTATGGAATGGTATGAAAACTTCATCGGGACGGAAAATTTAATTGAAAATCATATACATGATATGACGAAACAGGTTAGAAACCACAAAAAGTCTATTGCACAATTGTGCTTGCAAGCAGCAACATTGCCAAGATAATACATGTTCAGAAGCCTCACTAACGTTTTCTGGTAACCGATTTTGGTGGATTACAGGCTCTGGTCTTCATAGCTGCAGCAACAAGGCAGCAAAGGCCGGTGTAAAATATCTTCTTCAGCTGCAGCTGCAACGTTTGGCCTATTGACTCACGTTTCCATCCCCAAAACGAAATGAAGCCCAGTCCTGCTTTCCAATGCCCACCCTGTCTCCTTCTCAAGGAAGCCTGACCAGTCCTTCACAGTGCAGGCCAACCATCTGATCTACACGTCACCAATGTTCCAAATCCCTCTCAGCCACATCCAACCACTTGCCAGTTGCACAGCAGCTGAATGGCTTCTTCCGCACTGAGAAAAGTAATTCAAAGTAGGTGAGCTGTGCGGCGCGACATCGAAGACCAGCTAGTTGGCCGCCAGCCGATTCCATGCGCTGACCAGCTAACCGCCAATTTGTGGCTTGCACAATCTGACCAACAAGCAGTCAGGCAACCATGTTGTCACATATCATTATCCGTACGTGAAAGTAGATCAGAACATTGGCTCATACATACCAGTATGTACTGTGGTTGCTGTGGCTTGTAGCTCCAGAGAAGGGAATTGGAAACCAATACTGGGCGATCACCATATTCGCTAGTGGTTGTCGAAGCTGCTATAAGTAAGGGTTATTCACAGAATGAACAGCTCACGATCTATGAATGCCCCACATATATACAAGGTCTGACTTTGCGATGGTGACCCTGCCTGTGCTAATTGGTATGCTATGCAGACCTTCTGGGCATTTCATCCCCATTGCCATAGTGCGACAAGCCTGGAGATCCGTGGTCTCAGTTCTTCAGCGATACAGTGTCTGCTGTGTATTTTTCATTAATTTGTGGGTATGTATTCTTGAATTCCGAGTTCTCTCAGCGAAATCGATGCATGAAAGGAGGCTTGGTTCCGCTGAATTATCGCTGGAATTGGACCTCTCATAGACATACAGTGTCATGAATTTTCAGACCATGAGTGGGGAACGTCAATTCAAACTCTCAACTGAGATCAGTTATTGTATTGGCCATAGGTAATGCATTTACGTTTTAGGTCTTTGAAAAACGATGTCATTCTTTGTCAACAGGAACATGTGGCGCGCATCCTGAGGAAGGGGCAGTTTTGAAAGAGAACGGCGCAGGAACATGCAAAGATCATTCTGAGGAAGAGGACAGTTCTCTGAATCATTCCGAAGGCGCAAGCAACGTACTACATTGCCTATTAGGCCATGTTGTAAAGAAGCAGAGTGTAGATTGATGTACTAGAAATTTCGTGCTATGTAGCATATTGTTAATAATCAAATACTGCACTTATTTCATTGCTGCCTGAAAGATTCTGTGCGTTTGGAATGCATTCCATTGCCCATATGAGCAATGGTGCATTATGGTGATCTGCCATTGATGCAATGTATCAGTTCTCCAATTTCCTCAGTATTGGCATGTGAAATTTTCATTAAATGTTGCATATAATACTCAAATTGCACAAAATAATGATGTTCATCGCTGCATTGTCATCAGCCAAAAAATTGTGGGATTTTTTAAAGCTTTACATGTTGTAGAATAGCATGTCAGGCACTGAATTGGCATGTGTATCCAGGGTAACCACAAAGCCAGATTTCCGTATTTGGTCAGCTTGAGGAAGACAGATGGAATTGGGCACATTTGCGGAGGCGTTTTGGTACATCCTCTATATGTTCTGACCGCAGCGCACTGCATTTTAGAGGCTGGAGAGAATCCAACTGTATACATTGGAGCACCTGGAAGGTTCGATTGCGACGGATTTCCAGAAGCAAAGGTATCGTGCTCAGAACTTGAGTTCTGCCTTTCATGAATGCCGGCAAGTTGCTCCGCCATGCTAAATGTAATAAAACCGACACGACAGCGTTTTGCGTTTGTTTCGCACGTGCGGTAACGCAAACTTAGGCTTGGGTGTCTCATTGCCGTTTCTTGCCCTCTCAGGCTCATTGCAGTTCGTTGCTGTACTATGCAGTTCCTGCTGTGGAACTTCATTTTCACCTGCCTTTTAACTCACGTTCCGTGCACGTATGTGTGTGTGTGTGTGGCAATGGATATAGTATGGTCACCCCGATTCATGCTATTCCTTGCATAAACCATATCCGTCGGCGCGCATGCTCGATGCCAGGGGCGTGAACTCCAGACAGGTGCATGGCATACTTGTCCTTTAGATAGGTAAAATCTGGGCACCAAATACAGGAATGTGTAATTTCCATGTCCTGCGCCTTTAAATGCAACTTGAAATCACATCGTGTTCCCCAAGGACTTGTCATTCCTGAAAGCCGACTCATGGTTTCTGCGAATTTAAGTTCACTTTATCTGGTGTGGAATCCATAAACACAACACCTTCCAGACCTAGGCGCAAAGAGATCTTGATGTTTATTAGTCGATAAACGAAGCGCCACGGAAATTGGACATGGTGCTGGCGATCACGGCCCACGGTGGTCCGATCCGCCGTGACCGCCCCCGCTGCACTGTCATCGGCGATGCGCCGGGCGACGCAGCGTTGGCAGGCGTTTCGAGGTAGCGGTTGGTTAGCTGCGATGTGGGGCCGTGTGTCGCCAAGGCGAGGATCACTTGGGCTGCCGCTAGCGTTCGCCAGCGCTGGCGAGCGGTGGACGGCGCGGGGACGCTGGGGCGCAAGCGTGGGTGCTGGCACCGGCGCACTCTTCCAAACAGGTTCACTGCAATAACGCAGCTCCCGCATCTGGGTGGTTTGCGTAACAGCACACGTCAGCAGGACAACCTCCAGTCAGCTCGCCATACTTTGCTCCCCACTCTTCCCTCGCTGACCTTAACTACAAACCTGGCGGCACAGTCCAATTGTCTTTTAGTGAGAGGCCACTAAAGTCGCCATCCTCCCTGGCGGTCTGAGGCGAAACAAAAATCCATGATGACCTGACCGTCAACAGAAAATGATCAAAACTTTCCTTAAGCTCAAGTAGGCATCCCGCAGGAACTGTGTCAAGTGTTGAGACGGGGCACGCATCGGGAAATCCTGTTTCGGTGAAAGGCTTGGATGCGCGACAGCACTCCCTGCCGCTTTGCAATGACCTTGTGGCCGCTATCCTGCAAGAAGTACCTCAAGAGAACCTTGGAAACTCGGAATTGACTATTTGGATGCTGTCCAAAGGAAATACTGAGTAGGCTGAGTAGGACGAATAGGGTGAATGTTCACAAGTGCATTTCCCTGGAGATTTACAGGATTCAAAACACCAAAGTTCTTTTATTTGTGTTTGCGGGCTCATTTTGTGCGTTGACAGTGTGCCAATTGTTCAATAATTGGCCACCACAACTATGTGTGCAAATATCTCGTGCTCTTTTGAGTCAATTCTGCCTTTCCTGCTGGGAGCTGGTTCAAATATGCAATTTCCAGTCCATGCTGTGCTGATCCTCTGAATGCCTTTTGATTGCGAGTGGTGCCCGTCTTCCAAGTATATGGCATCTGATAGCCTGATTTCACAATCGCAGCAGCCGCAAATGTTGTCCAGCGAGCTCTAACGCGTTGGCCATGGCTTAGCACGCGCGACAACTTCCATCCAGCTAGTGTGTTCACCCCTTGATGCTCTTGATGCTTACAACAGGAACACATTTGCCCCTGTCAACAAATATGTTTTTTCTGCCTGTGATATTTTTGTTGGTTGCTAAATAAAACAATGGATTCAAGCTGGTGGAGCGAACAGTGGCAGTGAGCGAGTTTAATGCAGCACCATAATCCGCAATGCAGACGATGTCATACAGTACATTGTGCAGTTTCTAGAGGGACGCGTTGCTGTCTGTTGATATGTCTTTCAACGTGCGAATTCGCCAAAATTCCTGGCAAATTCTGACATTCCTATTATTGTATTTATCAGGCTATCAGGGCGGAATTTTGGATACGCCATCCACAATGGAAGGGCTCATGGCAGGGCGGTTTCGACATAGCACTGGCAAAACTCCGTGAGCCACAGGTTGACATTTTTTATCCCACACTTTCACGCAGCACCTTCGAGCCCAACTCCAGGGTTCAGGCGCTTGGATGGGACCTCCATGGCAACTCGGACCTCCCTTTTGTGGTGAATCCTGGTCTTGTCGTTGTGAATAACAATGTGTGCCCACTCAAGCTGAAGCAATATATGCAGCCTCACATGGTGTGCATGGTCTCTCAAGATGATGGTGCTATTGCGAAAGGTAATAAACCATCCCGCTAGGTTCAGAAATGTTATTTAATGCGTTCGATTTCCCGTTCATATGCGTGAGATGCTTTTGCTGAAGCAACATCAGAATTTCTCCGCTCTCATCATACCTGCGAAGCTCACATTCAAGTCAGCGTCGAAACCAATTTGTGGTGATGCGCAGATGACTCGGGTGGACCGATTATAATTTCCCACCGGGACAGTGAGAACTCTTCTGGCAGCCCAGAAACTGACTTGATCATTGCATTGACGTCATTCGGAGAACCAGGAGCTGGCCAGGGGACCGCGACTGTTGCGACTGGGTTACTCGCTTTTGTTCCGTGGATCGACTATCACACCAAAAACAAAGGACTGAATGTGAGCACCCCACTCGAAGCGTTGCTGTTTTATAAGGACAATAACACACTCTTAACCAGCGTTGAGCATCAAGGTTGACGCCAAGAAGTGGGGAGTACTATCTTACATTACCCCAAAGTTATCAAAACGATGTCGGCCCCCCCCGTCCCTGTGGTCCGCGGGGCAGGGGAGCGGATGGGAGCCTGCGTGGTAGCATCGAACCGCGAATCGCACCAGCACCTGCCCAATTCACGCGCTTCATATCAATGTAAATAACGGCGCCCATCACAAAAATAAATGGTGGGGCTCTTTGGTTTCATTCATGCAACTTCTTTCACTGCGTGCGAGTAGCACCCTCCCTGCGATATCTGGTATAGCCCCCCATGCTAGCTTACATAAACCCCGAATTCTATAACCGCAGCCATGTCAGATAGCGCCGGAGGCGCGAGCCATGCGCTCCCCAGCCCCCAACCCCACCCATATCCCCACCCCCGTTATCCAATATGATTTACGGTCCTTGGATATATCTTTTTGTAATGTTCATGTTGTTGTCTCACTTGTATGATATTACCACACTGTAGAAGTTGCACATAAAATTTCTAATGTCGTTTCATGTGTGCTTGTTGCGTAGGAGCCTCTTCTTACAATTAATGTAAGCATATTTCGAAAATGCGCTTTGTGTCCGTGCCATGGGGAATTGATGATGCTGCCACAAAACTGGCATAAACTGAAAAGATGCCTAGGCATGGGCACAAGTGAACGTGCCTTTTACATGCCCGTTTCGCATGGTACAAAATATGAACAAAATGTGAATAGTCGCGTTCATGCTCCTGTTCCGAAACTCAATGCATTCACACGTTTAGGCTACCGTTTTGGAAATTCACATGTGTGCGCACATTTGTATTGTGAAATTTGGATGAGCATATTGTATTTGCGCTGCCGTTTCGAAAGTTAAAATGCATGGCATGTGATTACTTCCCTTGGTACCGCTAGAGCCTGTACGCTCTGCTATCACCATTTAAATCAGAGCAGCTTACATTTTCATTGTTGGTGGAGTAATATCAGAAATCTGGTGCATTGTCTTATATGCGTTGGTGAGATGTCCAGATCCCAAAATATGCATTAGGAAAAGGCGTGCCTGCATATCCTGGGCGCCAAATATGGTATGGACGCTGTATCCTGGATAACGCATATCCACGAAGTAGCCATATCCTGGACGCTCAAAAGAAATGTCCAGGTACTCAATAGAGCGACCAAAAGAAGTAATGGACAGATTCCTCTCTTCTGTACCGTGGATAGCAGGTGCGGTTGTGTCCCCCAGATACCTCCTCCCAATCGATAAGCCGCAAGCCCTCACGGGCCCGTCATCAGAACCGTCAATGGCCTATCAAACTGCTCTCTTATTAATGCAAAGTTGAGGCATGTGAGATCTCGTCTCCATAGAACCTGGCAGGGAGCACATGCCTTATGCATATATTGAAGTCTCAATACAAGATGTGATGGCATTCGCACTTGGGAACATTAACCCATGAGCACCAAGAGATGCCCCACCGCTCTGCAAGCCTCAGGCTTCGTGGAGATCTGGGTGAACGACAGGGGATTCATTACAGCCAGCTCACCATAAAATTGATTCAACTATAAGCACCTAATGCGGTTTCCACTTTTCGCTAGCTCCAACCCTCCAGAGGGCTCTCCGCCAAAAATAACGCAGCCTTCAAAGCTGCACTCAGCTTTTGGGTTCGTTCAGATACCGGCCTGTGCGCTTTCGAGGCTCTGGGTCGTTCACTTTGGCATGATCCCCTCAGGGTTCTGCGCTGACTGGAACCTTATGCTTAGGTTAAAAATTGAATCGCATAAGAAGGGACATGCACCGCCGCACGACAAACACCCATCAATTCCATTTTCACTAAGACTTTCATCTGAGTTACGCGTAAAGTTTACGTGCTCGATGAATTACGGAACACCCAAGTACAGGGCTGGTCAGTTCCTCCACCTCGCTGAGCAGCTTTTTAAAAGCATGCACAACACGCATGGCAGTGCCCTGCGCTTGATCTCCCTTGCACCACTGCATTCAAATGCGCCAGATCGTCAAATCAATTGAGTCGATTTACGAAGTCAGTCGCGTCTCCACATCCCTTTGGGGGTCTAACAGTTATACCCACAGATGGTGGACTATTGTATCCTGATTGGTGCATGGCACCACGGTGTCGCCAATTGAAAGAACAATGTGTTCACAGCAGCCTACCGGAGGCCAATGACTTGTAGTAACAAATGTCGCTTACCCACAACCAGATGTTTCTCTTATACTCCTCTTTGGCAGCCGCCATTGACCGCCAAATCCTGTGAAAGGGTCTCAATGTCTCGCCACCTCAGCAGGACATCCATGGTGTATAGCAATTATCGATTCAGTTGTGTGTATCGCATGGCAGTCTTGTGTATTTTGTGCCAATTGAAGCCAGATTAGTGTCGGGCTAGCGAAGCCCAAGGGTGGATGGTACGCTGCCGGTCCAACATGCTGAGGTGCCGAAGTGAAGATGTCTATCATGTCGGAAATTGAATTTTTAATTGGCGATATGGTAGCTGTGACCGTTGCAGCACTGAATTTTTGTTTGTGTTTTTGCTTAAGGGAATATCTGCTCCACGAGACAGATTTCCGTGGCTGGTCAGCCAAAGAGGCAGCAATGGTCTCCATGTTTGCGCAGGAGTTCTCTTTCACAGGAGTTTCGTGTTGACGGCTGCCCATTGCGTGGATCAAAAGTATACACCATTATTAGGGGAGAAGCTTACGCTGATAAGTGGCCTCTACGACTCCAGCGCAGTGCCGCAAGCGCCAGCACAACAGGTATTCCAGAGAATCGAAATTCGTTTGCTTGCAATTAACAAAGACATTTTTCTATGGTTCCACATATGGTGATGGAGATCTGCAAAAATTCATTCCTTCGTATTTGAAAGTGATGTCCAGCGCTGCAATGTTACCGCGTTTACCCTATGTTAGTATCCGTCCACTCCTCTGTGGGTCCACCTGGCTCCAGCGACAGCTAGCGGGGCATCAGCGATTGCAACATTCATAGCGCGGCCTGTCAGTCACGTAAATTTCGATGGACTTCTTTGTGC